>CAMXCT020003767.1:0-15877 GCA_947184155.2 Cladocopium goreaui
TCTTTCCCTGACTAAACTCGAGATTTCCCTCACTAACTCTTTCTTTGACTAACTCTTTCACTCACTAACTCTTTCTTTGACTAACTCTTTCCCTGACTAACTGTTTCTTTGCTAACTCTTTCTTTGACTAACTCTTTCCCTCACTAACTCTTTCTTTGACTAACTCTTTCCCTCATTAACTCTTTCTTTGACTAACTCTTTCCCTGACGAACTCTTTCTTTGCTAACTCTTTCTTTGACTAACTCTTTCCCTGACATTCTAAAAGTCCGTAACACGGAAGTTTCTCCCCCTAAACTTCCTTTGAATATACACATTTATAGTTAATGGGGGCTATAAACCAACAAACATAACTGGGGCACCACCTTACCTTTATCAAACCTGGTCCGAGCTTTCACATATTTCGTGTAGTTTGGATCCTGATTTGGGATGATGGATCCAAAGAGAGTTTGGGGATAGGGAACTCAAGTTCATTGAGCTTGACCAGGACCAGATAGACATTTGCATGAAAAAAACAACATGTTTTAAGGATTTTGAAGGATTCCATCACTTCGCCGGATCCAACACACATCCCTAGCGCCCTATGGTTACCATGGTTGCGTTACAAAACTCGACGTTTTTGGTTGTGAGATTTCCATGAATCTTGCTTCAAGCATGGTCAAGACATGCTTGAACACCATTTTCATAGATTTGTCTGGCCCAAATCCCGCTTCATGATTGCTTGATACTTTCTGCGGCATCTCAAATCATCTCAAATCATCTCGAATCCCAACTCTTGATCAGGGAGAAGGCATCACCAGATCAAATCTCTAAAAATCATCACAGTCACATGGGTGTCAATACCTATAGATACATTTTTAGGGGGTTATTCACATCCATAAATCCCAGCTATGACTTGGGGTTCACCAGGGGTACCAGGGTTTTGACCCATCTCATCCCTGGGGAGGCCCGCGACCGCGGTGACCGCGGCGAGCGCCGCAAGGACCGCAAGGACCGCGAGGGCCGCGAGCGCCGCAACGCCGAGGCCTCGCCGCGGCGCCAGGAGCGGCAGACCTCGGAGAGGCCTCGGAGGAGGCCGGGGATGGGCTGGGGATGGGCTTGGGATGGGCTTGGGCAATTTTTTCATCAAAAACCCATAAAAACATTAGTGATGGGATATTCATCAAAATTATATTATATTATAATTTATAATAATATTATAATATTATATATATATATATACACAGTGTTCACATGTGTTCACGAAAAATTGATGTATTGATTGTAAATGCAGGAGCTGACTGTACGGAGTTTACCAGAAACGGAGATACAATGTTTTTTTCATGTTATATATTATATATATAATTATACAGTGGGGAGGATATGCTGGTAAATTATTGGATGTTTATTGTGTCTATTACAAGCACTGTGAGGTCACCTTATTGACTAACAGCCCTGGCTCAGGGATGAACGTGCTGCCGCGGGGGTGGGAAGGCCCAGGGATGTTCGACTGGGAAATACCATGCTTTTTACCAATTGGAATGGGAATGTACTTGGGATTTCGTAGGCTATTTTACCAACAATATGAGTTTGGGCGTGTAAAAATGGGATATACTCAAAAGAGGGTGATTTTAAATGATTTTAATCGAACATATTACCTATACATGAGGCGTTGGGTACCGGGTACCTGAATTTTGGAGACACCCAACGGGATTTTGGGAGAAAACATGACTTGGGTTTTGGAGATTTTGGATGATCGGCTGGTTGGAGAAAAACCAAGTGGCCGACTCATTTGAGCCAAGTTTCCGATTCTGTACCCTCTGGAAGTTTGACATAGCTACGGTATATGAAATTTGGCAGAGATGATATCTCACCAGGGTCCTTTCGTGCCTGTACGGCTACCGTAACCTGCAGCCTGCAACATGAGAAAACACCCTGATTCCAATGTTGTTGTAATCTCATATCATTAAACGTCGTGTATGATTTTGTTGGCTTTAGACAACAGATGTGGTTCTTGAAACATATGCATATATATATATATACAATTATGCAATATTATACACATGTGTACACATACGATCTCTTGACTCTTGTATGAACTGATCATCTGGAGTCAGTCTCAGTGATTGCTGGCTACCTGTATATACTGTCACCCAGATATTGCACAAAATAGCTAGTGTCTGTATAGAGACATAGAGACATAGATAGAGACATAGATAGCTGCCTCCATGAACAGCGTGAATACATACACAAACACATACATAGCTCACAGCAGAGTGCAGCGCGTCAAACACACGGGGCTCCATTGTTTTTCACACCACTGTACCAGAATTTTGATCTCCGCATCTGGATGGATTTCAAGGCTGCACTTCGAGTTTTAGTTCGTTTTCTATGATTTGATAGGCAGACGTCTTTAAACATCATGGTATACATAATATATATATATATAATATATATTCAACTACAGGATAGTGGACCAACTACTCAACCAATCCCAAATTTGATCTTATTTTTTAGTTATTACCAGTAAACATCAGTTTATTGCATCATAAACATCAGTTATTACCCAGCTCACGTCGCCACTGAAATCTAGTCGACGCACGCTGAGGAACGCACAGAGAAACTCTTGGAGAAGATCCAAGGACACCGACCCCCAAAAGTGAGGATTGGGGAGTTGACGACATATGGTTGCATTGAATAATAAAAGATGCATCACCCTTCCAAAACACTGTAAATACCATTAAAATATACAATATATTATATTATATATATATACACATGTCATGATTACATATGTTTTATATTTACTTTTAGTTAGATCATATGTATCTATATATATATATATACATAGATCGAGAGAGAGAGAGAGAGAGAGATAAATCATGACTTTGATTTTCCTAGATCAAGAATGGTGACCTTGGTGGCTTTCCATTGCGACACCCTGGAACGAATCAACGAAATCACGACCACCAAAGAGTCTGATGTCATCGAACATGAAACGGGTTTCACATGGTTTCAGCTATCATTTAGATACAATTTAGAGTGATTTAGATGTGGTTGGTGGTTTGGAACATTTTTTATCTTTCCATTCAGTTGGGAATTTCATCATCGCTGACTTTCACTCCATCATTTTTCAGAGGGGTTGGTATACTCAACCACCAACCAGTTTTATAGGCTTTAGTATCTAAATTTAGTACAATCCTAGAAACCCCGAAGCACTACATTTGGCTGATATTTGGTTTATTAGAATCAGACATGGCAAATATGTCCCCAACAAATCCCAGTCAAATCCCAGTCAAATCCCAGTTAAATCCCAGAAATCCCAGTTAAATCCCCAACAATAGGCTTCTCCCATTCTCCAGGATCCCGGGAGAAGCGAGAATCCAAGGTGCGGAAACGCGGAAACACGGACGGGGCTTGGGCTTTTTTGGTCCAGGTCCAAGCGCGACCGTTGGTTGACCCCATCGAAGTATAGTTACTTAATGTCAGTTAATGTTAGTTAATGTTAGTTATCTATAGTTATACTATAGTTATATCATAGTCATATCCCCTATAAACAGAAAGACGCTGCGGGTAAGCCGCTAAGCACAACGAGTAACGGTAATGTTGACGACAGTTCAGTGGCAACGGAAGAGGTCCAGCCGGGCGACCAACCTATTGGGATCCCGTTGACAATATCCAACTTCAACCTCTCAATCGAAGTTGACGAATTGGAGCCGTGCTCTCAAAACTGTGTACAACCTGGTGAAGGGTAGAAGCAGCCCTTGGGACGGCTGAAATTTCAGCTCACTGCGACCGAACCCTGGAATAATGGATTATTTGGGTAACTATCCCAATGTAGCCAGGTAGCCGAACTTTTGAGGCGAAGGAATTAGTCTAATTTGGGCAGAAACTATGCTGTTTTGTTTGTTCGAATTGATGGGACTAATGAGGCAAACCCAATGCCATAAATAATTTTTGGAAGGTCAGTCAGATCTCCATTTTGTTGATTTTTTGGATGTGAATAGTGATGAATAATGAGGTAAATCCAATGCCATATGCACCATCCCCAATTGGGGTCAATTAAAATTATGATTGGGTTTAACATGGTTTAGCACAGTATGTTTTTTTCCCTGAACATTTAATCAATTTTAACCATGTCTTTTGTTTGAGTCAACATACCAAGTTCTTGGTATCTTGCCACCCCCAGTGGGTGACGAGTTGTTGTATTCCAGGAAGAAGACCTTTTTGTGCTGCTTGGAAACTTGAGGACACACCCATGTAAACATAATCATTATACATATATATCATACTGTGTGTATGTGTATATCTGTATATATATATATATTGTAGACATAGAGTAACCCCAAAACGGGATAGAACATGATAGAATCGTAAAATCCGAATACTTTTTCTGTGGTTGCTATACCCTCCGGTAGTCAAACGTGGCAATGGGAAATCCACCAAGATCCATTTAACGACTTCACCGCCACGTCACCGGTGAATCTCCTGATTTCAGCTTGGTGAATGTCATTCAGATATACCAGGATCTGGAAGATACATGAAAAACTACAATTTAGGGCTGGCCATGTTTGGAATTTGTGTCACAGGATACTGCAATATTTCCAGAGCATTGGTTTCATATCACCCTTCCCAAAAACGCTCCAGAAGCCAACATTGCTTGCCACTGCTTGTATCTTGTCACTCTTATGGCATCATAAAATTCTGAACCAATGGTAACTTCCTAGGCCATGACTACTACACTACAATACTACTAAAATCTTATGGGTTTACAATTTTGTATCCGCTAGTTATCATTGTCAACTGGCTTGTCCTCAGCAATTTTGGCCCAGTTGGATCTCCCAGTCGCAGGCGACCAAGCAAGAGCCGAACGATGTCAACAAGGTCTACCAAGCAGCGCCCGTGGATTTCATCACATTTCACCAAGGGTTACACAAGCGGTGAACGGATGCTTTTTGTGGCCAGATTGGAAGAACGATCTGTACAGAAAAGTAAGATCCAGTCATATCCAATCCAAAGATAATGTGGGTTTGCTTTTTTTTTGGATGCTACTATCTATCCCTATGGATCCAAATGCTACCTGAGAAGGCACTTAACTAAATCACACCCCCAGTCACCAGCCTTGGACCGGTAGTTGAATCCGTCAGTTTTTTGCGAAAAACATGGAAGATAACCATAACCAGCAAAAGGTGACACTTTTTTTGTGGGCTATCAAAGTATATACATAAATATGTGTATATATATATATATATGGCCATGATATCCCATGAAATGCTCCATAAGTTGGGATATAACATGATATACACCATTGCGATGGCCTTTTTCCACAAACCCAAAACGCCATGATATCCCATGAAATCCCCATGGCCAGGCACCACCCTTTGTGGCCACCAGGGCCAAAGCGGCTCCCAGGCTGGTGATGGAACCTGGTTTTTGTTGGGGAAATTTTCCACGGAAATTTATGACCCATAGGATCCATGTATGGTATATATGGTAACATTTACCATCAATATACCCCAAATGTTAGCATATATACCATACATGGATCCTATGGGTGATGAAATCTGGGACCTGGGGATTGAACATTCTGATCTAATTTGATCCAAATGGTGTTTTTTCTTTGCCAATCAAAAACGGATTTTGAAACCACAACCTAACAGTTTTTATTGTTGATCCGTGCAAACATTTGATGGCATCCGAGCTCAGGATTTTGCTGACACCAAAAAACGAAGAACCACGTTATTTTGATGTATTGAAACGAACAAACTTGGTGATTTTTGCACCCACAGAACATTGGATTTCTGATTTTATAAACCAATTGTTTTTTGACAAACAGTGGATGATTTGAACATTAAACTAGGGTAACTAGTCCAATATAAATGTGGGATTTCGTAGCTCCTGCCCAGGGCCATAGGGGTGTCTTAAAAAATACGTAGTAAAGCCATTGCCGTGTTTACCATCCCGTTCACCAACCGCGACTGGGGGTCATGGTAAACAGAATCCCAAATAGAGGTATACAATGGTGTATGTAAGCATATATAGACATACCCAATTTGATAAACCTCAAACTTGGAGATGGTTTTAGAATCTCAACGCATTCGTAGTTGCCCAAGATTTTTGGGGCCGAGATGAACAAAAAAATCATCACCTTCCAAAATTGGGTACAGCCCCCTCAAAAAACACTGCCCATGCGAAAATCTTGTGAGTGGCAGGCTGTGGGAGTGCGCTGTTTCATAAGTTTTGATCATCACACACATATTGAAAGATGATTGAATGCATTGAAGAAAAAGGGAGGGGGGTGTTGTGAGCACCATTTTTTTTTGCATTTTTGACATGTCATTTCTGCAAAAGATACCAAACCCTGTTCTTTCCAAAACCAAACATTGTTGCTTCTGTAACAAAAGCGACCACGGTGCATTCTCAACAGCTCTCCCAATGTCCTACATAGATACATAGTTTCAGCCAAAACGAACATGAACACTATATAAAAACAACAGAACAAACAAGTGCAAATGCCTTTCCAAAGAGTGCAGCATTGCTTTAAAAATGTATAGACTCTACATCTCTACAGGAGTTTCCCTCAACATATGCAATAGTTCTTTTGGACATGTGCATATTAAACAGGCACCAATTTATGCAATATGTTCTCTATAAAAAATGAAGGAACATAAACATGCAAACATAACTTGTAAAATGACTTTGCATAAAGAACACCATTCCTCCATGTATGCAACAACCTTTTGCAAACATCGTTGCATTCTTTAAAATATGTGTAGCATTACTTCCCATTTTCAAGGAGAACCCTCCTATGTATGTATTGAATGTTTTTTGAAATCATGGCATTCCTGTAGGGAAATGTAGTATGCTGTTTTGCAAGATTTAATCTATTCTTGAACTACTACAGCATGGTTTTTCAAAGAGTGCCATCTTGCTGACACATTGATTGAACCATTTTTACCTTTGAAAGTGCAGATTCTTGCTTGCAAAGTGTGCGACATTATTGTAAGGAAGTGTAGCACGAGCCTACTGTAGATTCCATTGATGATGCAAAAGCCTGTTTGAACATATGTTTTTTTTGTTGTAAAGCAAGTATCGCACCACCTTCTGCAATATGGCCTTTCAAAGAGTACAACTGTTCTATGGATATGTTGTTTTGTTTTGAAAGGGTGCTATGTGACTCGACTTTCAAAAGGTCTTCAAAATGTGCAATATCTTATCTTTGTAAACAAAGTAAAATATGGCTTCAAACAATGCAAAATACATTGTAATTATAAATCATAAATCTTAATGCAAACTTATTCAAATATAATTCTGGCAATGTAAACAAGTGCTACATGCCTATGCAAAGAGTGCTGTAGCACAATCACCTACAATATCTCTTTCAAACTAGTGCAGCATTTGCTCGAAAAAACATGTCATATTACTCCAAACTGTGCAAAATCTGTGTCAATCAAGGAAAGCCTTCCTTTGAAGATGCACATATGTATGTGTATATATATATATGTATGTATACGTAGTTTTAAACGTGAATAGTTTCTTGGCAAATCTGTGTAGCATCCCTTCAAGAAAGTGTAACATGAGTCTACAGCAGATTCCAATGGTCGTACTACTTCAGCAAAGTGTGCCACCAATTTATGCAACATGTTTTTCAAAAAGTATAGCATAAAATTAAGGTTATTATCTAGGACATGGCCGAACATTTCAAAATTGGAACCCACAGTCTTGATCCTCAGACCCAGTATGTTCATAGCTGCAGTGATTAAACGATTGGTTCCTGCAAGCTTGAACGCATGAAGACACCGAACGGCCAGTGTACAAAGAGGTGCAGATGGCTGAAAGTGACCAAAACCAAAAAAACCTTCGAAAGACAAAAAAAAACAAAAAAAACAAGTTTCAGAGAGTCTTGGCTGGCCCCCCTCCCCCCTTCCATCAGAGAGTCTTGGCTGCCCCCCCCCTTCCAAAGAGTCTAGAAATATGTTTGGTTTTTCCAAGGTTTTTACCAAGTGGGTACTTCAAGGAAACTGGCATGAATCACAGGCAAAGCTGTCAAAGTGCCTTTGGGAGTGCAGTAAAACATCTTAAAATATCATCCTAAATCATGGGAAAACTGCACTCCCAGGGGCTGCCGATCTGAAAATTTTCTAGAAAAAACAACAACTTGTGTGAATATATAAAAGTAAAAACAGAATTATAAATATATTCATACACCAAAAAACAAAATAATACCAATTTATGTTGTTTTTGTTTACTTTTAGTGTTGTTGAGTACATCTATAGTATGTCCTTCAGGCGCCCAGCCACCACCACAGCGCCTCCACCAAGGCAGGGATAAAGAAACTCCTTTGGGACGTTAGCCAATGGTTTGCCAAACATGGATGATGGTTTCAAAGAAGAAATGGTAAGGGATCATAATTATGTTTATTCTGCAAGTGAATGCAGCAAAGGCGAGACTTTTACATGCAGCGAAAGTGACAGAAAGTGAGCGTGCATATATATATATATATTTATACACATACATAATTATTATATATGTATATGATATGTAGTATATGATAACAACAACACAGAATTATAGTTGTATGCATATCAGATAGATATGGTGTTTCAATCATACACGTATGTATATATAGATATATAAATAATAAGTATATATGTATATTGTTTATATAAATATGAATATGTCCAACAAATAATGGGAAACACCGCAAAAGCATGGATACAACCTTTGATGCAATGAGTTTGTAAGTAGCATACCAGAACTGCGATGTAGCCGACATCGGTATGGCTTCCCCAAAAGGGGTGTTTTCTTGCAATCCTGCAACTTCAAGTGGAATAGAATAGAGGAGCCTGTGACTTACCAAACAACTCTCTAAGTGTAAACGATAGATTCTGTTTTTTTTCAAAAGCCATACGCATACATAATATATATATATATAATTATATACATATATACTGCACGAGGTCTGTGTTTTGGTTGTTTTTAGTGCTTACCGTATGGGTGTTATATCAAGCAATGATACTGGTTAATATGGGTTTATTTGAGCGCTCTGAAAGTCACAAATTCGTAGATTTTCATCGAAACTATATGAACATCCTGCATCTCGTGATGGGCCTGGATATAAATACTTGATCACTTCACAATGCGCAGAAGAAGAAACAACCCGGAACCGTTGGGTGAAAAGGCTAAACTCGATTGAATATGAGTGTAAGCACAGTATGTTGTCTTCAAACTATCTTGTTGAAATTGGTCTATTTTGACCATATACAGTAGGTGCCTGGTTACGAAAGGGTTTAACTCACAGCTATCCCAAGAAATAGTGGAGTATGACTTTACTTTTCAGATTTTTCAGCATCCCACTAAGCAAGAGGTGCAAATTATCATGGGTGACGGCACATCATCGACTGTGACGGTATTGGCTATCCCGTCTTGAATGGGCTATGATCATGGCTATTCATGACATCCCTGGACTGAGATGTACAGTAGTTACCATAAATGATCTTGACTGCAACGTATATAACGTATGAACTATACCCATTGTTACTAACACTGAATTTGTTGTTGGCTACATCAACAAACATCAATAAATCAACATCAATTTTTCAGAATCAACGTCAAAAAAAACATTGAAAAAACATGAATACACAGATATGATATATTTTTTCGAAACAATTCGGAGGGAGATATGACCCTCCCCCAACAGCCCTAAGACCTGCGACCTGTAGGCCGAAGGGAACAGCTGGAGCTGGAACGGCTGCACGCGTGCCGGCCGGAGATCTCAATGGTGTAAGATAAATACAATGCATATGCATTCATATAATGTGTGCATACTTGATGAATTTTGTGTATATACATCATACGATCACATATATGCATATATATATATGATTTATATATATATATGATATATGTTATAATATATATATATACACATATGTGTGTTTGATCAGAGGTTTTGACATGATGGTTGTTGAATATACAGTGGTGCTATGTACGGGTTTCTCATCCTGACATACATTGTATGATCGTGAGCTCGTCACGTCTTGGAAGTGCATGGCAGTTTGCAAGGATTTACAACCCGTATAGAAACATATATACCCTCTGGTAATTTAACATAGCTATTGACAATGACCATTTATAGTGGATTTTCCCATAAAAAATGGTGATTTTCCATAGTTATGTTAGTTTACCAGAGGGTATACATATACATAACTGGGGATATTCCATTCATCTAACTCGGCTACTCTACTGTTACTATCCACTTACGATGGGCCAACTGCTTGGGTTGGGGTCGCTACTAGTAGTCCAAGAATTGCAGGGTTTCGATACGGTTCGAAATATCACCATGTTTGCAGGTCTTCAGTTGAATACATGTTCGGCAATTAATCAATTTCAAAACCTCAGTTGGTTGATGATATGTTCGAGGGAGTTATACCACCAACAAATTTGGGATTATCATCATCAACTATATCAGTAGGAGGGATTTTACAGTCCCTGTAGATCCAAATACTTCCTAAGAAGGGACTTGATCTCTCAAATCACACCCCGAGTAATTCCTCAAAGGTTACAGCTGGATCCACAGGTATATATATATATTCATAATTATATATATATACATAATTATATATATATACATAATTATGTATATATATACATATCATACCATATCAAGTCGGTTAGTTGTATCATGTTATATACCACTATATCATATTCTATCCCTTTAAATCCTCATGTTTAATGGTCACTAGACCCACCATCAATTGATTTGGAGGCAGACCCCCTATTTTTTGCGAATTGTTCAGCTGATCAGTGCAGATCTGAAGATATAACTGACACTCAGACATGGTAAAACAGATCTATCAATGGGTTGATTTTGTTGGTAAAATCTACCGGACACGATGATTTTACCAGTCATTATCGCGTTTTACTGTTAATTTTACTGTGAACTGTCCGATCATCCAATTCCTGGAACTCAGATTTCAAAGAATACCCTCTGGTAATTTAACATAGCTATTGAAAATGACCATTTATAGTGGATTTTCCCATTAAACATGATGATTTTCCATAGTTATGTTAGTTTACCAGAGGGTAACGATGATGGGACAATTTCTTCTGGGAATCCGTATCAAACCTGAAATGGTCCCGGAAAATGATGGACGTTCATTTGATGACGAGAAATGGCAGATGTTCAAATGATGGACATTTACCTTTTGACCATTTGACTTCATTTTATATAGTCCATAATTTATGTTTATATGGTAAATTAGAAGTTCATCATTTTAGTTGTTGTGCATCATAAATATGTTTATATATGTTTATCATCATTCTAGTTCATCATTTGCCAGCATCATTATTTTTGTTTATCATGTTTCTGCTTGTTGTATTCCATGGGATGATGCCACTTTTTGGAGGCAGGGCGGATTGTCACATGTTGCTGGACATTCTGAATTTGATGGACATGGACTTAGGGGTTGATGTATATGTCTATATAAGTATGCGTGTATAATGTGTGTATATGCAAAAACATGGTAATTCAACTGGGTAAAACGAGTTTATTAAAGTTTTCGACCCATGGGGAATATTACCCAACATATTTCCAGGAAAACTCAACCGGAATCTTGAACTGGAAAGTGTCATGAGAATCCATTGGTAATTGGTATCATACTTTTTCCAACCATCAAATGGGTATGGGTCAATACCTATTAATACCATTTTTAGTGGGATGAACATCCATTTACCAGCTATTTTGGGGTTCACCAGGGGTACAAGGTTTTGACACACTGCCAAATGTAGATTTCCATTTGTAGACAGACTCAAAGCTGATAGCACCAAGGCAGTTGCAGCACCCAAGGCGCGGCGAGAAACTCGGAGTAGTGATGCTACATGGTTTCATTAAATACTCATCAAAAGAGTGGGGCTGGTGACCCATGGTATATTTTTATACCTCAAATGTATATATACATGTTGGATGATGTTGGTCAGTTCAGTTCTATAAAGTTATAAAGGTATATTGATTATTCTACATGTAGCTCTTTTTTCCCCACCTGCCAGGCGAGGGTCTCTAGAGTTTAGGAAAGGTGCAACTCCTCCTTCTCTTCCTCTTCCTCTTCCTCCTCTGCCCGCTGGGCACACCTGGACCCGAACCCTATCGCGAGCTCCCGATGCAGCTGGACCCGAACCCTATCCGGAGCTCCAGATGCAGCTGGGCATGCCTGGGCCCGAACTCTGTCGCGAGCTCCGGATGCAGCTGGGCACGCATGGGCCCGAACACGTGCCAGTGTAGAATGCCGGAAAGAATGCCAGACAGACTGTCAGAATATATGCCAGATAGAATGCCAAAAAGAATGCCAGATGGAATGTCAGAATATGTCAGAATATGTCAGAATATATATCAGAAAGAATGCCAAATAGAATGTCAGAATATATATCAGAGAGGATGTCAGTTGGTGGGGGTCACTTGAAGAAAGTGATTTTGTAAGGGTATATTACCCTCTGGTTATTTAACATAGCCATGGGAAAATCACCATTTTTAAGTTCGGTAAACCATCTATTTCTATGGGCCATCTATACCATGGCTATGTTAAATAACCAGAGGGTATATCACAAAAAAGCCTTGGTACAGATTCCGTGGATCCGATGTTGCGTTGCAACGATTCCATGGCAGGTGGCCGCTAAAGCTAAAGCCGTTGCAGATGGCAACGAGCCGCCTGGACCTGCCGGATGGGTTCACCATTGGTGTATTGTATGACAGTCAGTGTATTAATCTTATGAAGTAAACATAAACTGAGTGGTGAAACATAGTGAAACATAGTGAAACTATTTCATTTTTACAGATTGGAACCACAATGAGTTTGAAGGTGGGTTTTAAATGGTCATTTGCATGTTGCATGTTATATTTACGTCCATCCTTCTTGGTGATTCCAACTTTCAGACAGCATTTGGGACTGACTTGCTGGGAGCTTGCGACTGGGATGTTTCATGGGGTCAACTAGAGCTGGGGACATACTCACGGTGCCATCTTGAAGTTTAGCCCAAAATATCTCAATATATGTGCAAGACCATATTGAGGTTGCAGTGGATTGTGTGATTATTTATTTTTTGCCCGTGTATCGTCAGTATCTTTTGAGCATACCTTGGTTGGTTGTTTCTGTAAATAAAAGAGGTGTGTGAAGTCTCAGCAAGGGCTACATCAGCGGGAGCACAAGCCATTGCCCCAAGTCAAGTGGTCACAGTTCCCACCGAGCGACCACTTAGTGGTCACAATTTCTGACTATGAGCCACATTCTGAAGGGAATTGGCAATTCCAAAAACACCACGAAGAAATACCCTTCGTTTCACATGCTTTCATTGATACCCTGATTTGCCCACCCCCAGCAGACCCCTCCAACAACTCTATGACATTGGCCTTGTCCCCTTTCAGATTGCTCAGATTTTCGGGTCTCATTTTGGATCCCAAATTAACCTATTTGTTTTGATTTCCCACTGACTCGCTTCGTTACATCCCTAAACTTCGTATGTAATCCCCAACCCCAGTAAGAACATGCGGAACACCATGTGTGATAAATCGAATATGATTGGTGTTATATCATCCCATTATACACCCGTTGCGTATGTATTCCATACATGCACACGGGTTGCAAGGACATATATATATATATATAGAATTATAGCCCCATTGTATCACCATCATTTCATGATATTGCATTGATGTACGATTCTATTCCCATTGTACATTTGTATATGCAAATATGCGTACAAACGCACATATATATATATATGCATATACAACACGCGTATATATATATATACATAATATATGCATATATTATATATAGTATGTGTATATATATATATATACAATATAGAAATTACAAATCATACCGCATACAACGTCTGAAAATATATCACAAGTACCTCCCAATGGGATCCTAAGCGTCACCTCATCGAATCCGAGGTCTGAGTATACCTACACCGAAGCGTGCCATGGCAACCTGGGGTATATCGAGGATGGGATCAATAGAGGGATACCCCTTAAACTCCATTTGTGTTAGTAAATGGTATATAGATAAATATAAATTATAAATGGAAATATGTATGAATAGAAATGGTACCAAACCAACCACATCATTGGGTACATCAGGAAACTACTAGCAGCTTTTCATGGGATTTGATGGTTTGTTGTGCTATAAACAGGTGGAAGATGTCAAACTCAACATTGAATTCCAGTATCGCTGGTCAGTAGGGTAGAAACTGAGCGATCGGTCCAGCGGATCCATGGTAGGCTTAAGGTGACCTTAACTTCCAATGTTAGAAGAATACGAAGTATCACTGGTATAGATCATTTCAATTTAACGTGTCCTCAACATCACTGACTAGGAGCAGGTATAACATGGTATAGACCACTATTAACCACTGCTATTTTTGCAGGTAGAAACCCTGGAAATCTCCTATTTTTCCAAGGTCTGAGTACACTTATGAGGACGTGGAGGGTGAGGAGCCGCAAACACTTGGTTTTGGAGCTCTGGGTTGTTGGGTGAAAAGCCTGAGAATGAATGGGATGGTTGTGGATATGTGTGGGAAAATATGTTTGAACACAGAAAATTCATGGGACGCTAGTATTGACCCCATACTTTTCGAAAAGGGGTTATGAAATGGGCGAAATTGGTCCATTTTTGAGATGATGTATCTTGAGATGGTTTAGTTTTGGATTTGCCACACGATGTTTCTGGTTTCGCTCCTCTTTTTGTGACAATGATCCCAATCATTGAATCATCGTGACTGAACGTATAATCGTGAATTTTGTTTTGATGACTGGTCTTAATTAATGTATATATTTCCATACATTGTACATTGTATGTAGGTTGTGATAATGATCTCAATGACAGTGATTCTGTTATAGGATGAATAATTTTATTGTAATTGAGATGAATGAATAATCAGTGGTTGAATATGTTAACTTCCACCGAAACACGTATTTGATTAAGCCAGCAAGCCACATGACATGGCTCCACCACAGAATCATGGCTTTTTACTGATAGCCATTAGCAATCAAACATGGCCCAAATCCACAGAATATTTCTCAAAACGTAGATGTTGTCTATATATGTCTATATGTTATCTATATCTGTTTTTTTTGTCCAGTTTGTTTTAAATAGTGTACTGTACTGTTGATGAGTCCAGCACTAGATATACCGGGTATCTCCTTTGCAGGAGGAAGAAGAGGCGGTGGAAGTTGAGGACGATGAAGACGACGAATGAGGCGGTGGAAGTTGCCGCGGGTGGATTCCATGACTTGGGTGTGATTTTCTCAAGGGATATCATGGGGGAATGGGAAATATATGGAAATATCACCATAACAGGCCAGCACTGGGGAGATTTGGATTTGATGGGATATTTTACCTAATGATATTTGGAACTGCTGGCCAGCACAGATGATTAAATGTATAGGGACGGAACAGAAAAACTATAAAACATTGGACTTATAAATAGACTGATAGAGAGTGGGATGCTATGCGATGCTAAACTGCCAGATCCCATCAGCCCTGAGATCCCGCGTACAGTGCCACAGGAGCTGCCAAGGCTCACATTGATTCGTTTCGGCTTTGGTAAACTTCAAATTGTTCTTACAGATTCAGATGTAATCAAGCATGGCATGGGCAATCCACCATTTATTGATGGCTTTCCCATGACATAAATTACCATTTCCCATTGAAATGTTTGTTTGCTGATTACCAGAGGAGACTGTAATGTCCGCTTTCTGCCAAAAGTTAATTGGTTTTCATAGCATATTCGGTCATCCTTCCCGCCGGAGGCAACACAAAGCCCTGGATTTGATTGCGCTGATGCCGCATCGCGACATCTACAGCATGCGCAAGAGACAGAACAATTTCAATCAGAACATCCC
>CAMXCT020003767.1:16664-54721 GCA_947184155.2 Cladocopium goreaui
CCGACATTTTAGAACCCCGGATCTGGGGTCTAAAATCATTTTCCCTTAAAAAATCCCAAGGCTTCCCAATTTGTGAACGGAAATCATTCTAAAACCCCAGCATGTACGGAGGGATAGGATTCTAAAATTATTTCCTGTAGCTATAAAATTAATAATATTTATTATATTTTTTAGGTTGTTGTTTTTGCCAAAAAAAAATATCCAAATTTCGCACATCAAATGGACATTGATCTTTTCTTTCCCCACATATTGCGCAGTTCGGGTCATCACAATGCTTTCGGTTTTTCGCCTAGACCTTTTCCTTGTTATAATTTAAAACAAAATTTTGCATTTCAATTGTACACAATTTTTTGTCCATCCGTATGCATTGCACGATTCAAGTCACCATATTGTGAAAGATGTTTTTTAAGGTTGCGTCAGGCCCACCTTTTCCGCAAAATATAAAAAAACCCACCTTTTCCGAAAAATATATGCAACAATTTTTTAACCCCCTTTCCCCCCACAAAATCTATATCGTCCAGTTATTTTTTAAAATCACCCTCTTCCTTTTAATATATTTTACCGCATTAAAATCTGGCAAGGCTATCGCATTAAAGGAAAAATTGCCTTGCCCATAACCAGTTTCAAACCTTCCTAGGCCATCAATTTCTCCCTTTTCTTCATTTTCCGAAAATTCTTTATCAAATATATTATAAACGGATGTAAAATACAGAAGCGATGTAACAAAATGGCTAAATTTAGGTTACAGCTAGCCATCCGTCAGCATCTAGGGTTCTAGCATGGTTACCTTCAAGCTCAAAAAACATTTTAACATACATTGCCCGGGGAGATAATTATAGACCCGCCTCCTTCTTTCCAAATGGTTTGGTTAAATCAAAAGTGTTGGTATCTAAACGATGTGTAGAAGGCTGTAGAATGCAGAAGGGGTGTCAAAGGATGGCTAAGCGGATCAGTTTGGGTTACAGCTGGCCATCAGTCAGCTCCTAGGGTTCTAGAATGGTTGCCTTCAAATTTCAAAAGCATTTTGATACGCATTGACCTGGGGAAGATGATTAAAGACCCGCGTCCTTCTTTCCAAACGGTTTCATTAAAGCAAAAGTGATAGTATCTAAAGAATGTACAGAAGGATGTAGAATGCGGAAGGGGTATCAAAAGATGGCTAAGCGGATCAGTTTGCGTTACAGCTGGCCATCAGTCAGCACCTGAGGTTCTAGCATGGTTGCCTTCAAGTTCAAAAAGCATTTTAACACGCATTGACCTGGGGAAGATGATTATAGACCCGCCTCCTTCTTTCCAAATGGTTTGGTTGAACCAAAAGTGCTGGTATCTAAAGAATGTGCAGAAGGATGTAGAATGCAGAAGGGGTGTCAAAGGATGGCTAAGCGGATCAGTTTGGGTTATAGCTGGCCATCAGTCAGCACCTAGGGTTCTAGAATGGTTGCCTTCAAGCTCAAAAAGCATTTTGACACGCATTGACCTGGGGAAGATGATTATAGACCCGCGTCCTTCTTTCCAAATGGTTTGATTGAACCAAAAATGCTGGTACCTAAAGAATGTGCAGAAGGATGTAGAATGTAGAATGCCAAAGGATGGCTAAGCGGCTAAGTTGTCTTATAACTGGCCATCAGTCAGCACCTGGGGGTCTAGAATGATTGCCTTCAAGCTCCCCAAAAGCACTTGACACGCACTGACCTGGGGAAGATGACAATAGACCCGCGTCCTTTTTTCCAACCAGCCTTGTTGAACCATAGTGTTGGTATCTAAAGAATGGAGGTGCTGGGTGGAAACACGGAGGTACATCATTGCAGGTTTCTCATCACAATTTGGCCTGGCATTTGCATTTTCCAAACAACATTGGCATTGTGTGGGAGGTTGAGCTGAAGGTAATGGTGAGGCTTGTTTTTTTTTATTTGTGGATGTTGCCGGATATAAATCAATACCTTGTTGATCATTGCACATTGCTGCAGCTGCTCAACACCGTCTGAGCTCCTTTTTTCAGAAATTTCAAACCAAGCGACATTGAAACCACCTGGTTTTGAAAGTGGAAATCTTGATCGACCAAAACCAGGGATGCTAATTCCAAGCATGTTTTGCACCTTCGTGCAAAGACCTCATCATGATTTGGTTCCTTTTTCTGCACTCCAAAATAATGACCTTTCTTGTGGTCTGTTGGAATCAATTCATACCACAACAACGCTCATATATCCAGACTTTCAGGGTTCTAAAATCATAGCCGTTAAAGGTTCTAAAATCATAGTGGTGATGATTTTAGAACCCTCAACGGGAACCCCAGGGGGGGAGGGATTCTAGACACCTCGATCTTGAGGGTATGAAATATCAACGTAATTATATATTAAATTTTCCAAATTTTTGTGTATAGGCAAGGAAATGATAAATTCGATTGTATTTCCGAACAAAAACATTGTAGATAGTCAAGATTTATGTATATTTTATTGTTCAAAACAATATTACACACGGACAACATATCTAAATATAAATCAATTATCAATTATTTGGAGAATCAATGATATGCGTTCGAAATCAATTATATACTATAGTAAGTGAAAAGGCTCAATTTGTTGCTCTTTTTTCAGGGATTTGATTGGGTAGCTTGTAATTCTAAGGCTTCTGGTCGTCTGGCGCTCTCAGATTGAGATGAACGAGCAAGCTCCCTTCCACAACCTGGGGAGCGTTCAAGACATCTCTGGGCCTCTTGAGCGTTGTGACCTTCGATTTCGATTGTAAAGTGGCCAAAAAAAGGATGCTACTCCGGGCTACTCCTCCAATCTTTCCAGGAAGTCAGGTCCATGTCAATCCATTCTGATAACAGCAGCAGAGTTTCCTTGTTTGGGGGAGAGATTTCCATGGCAGTCCATGCCCATCCAAGAATATCCAAGAATACCACCAGCCTCTTACCATCTACAAATGTACCATCCTTGTTGGATACCGGTATACCTCATGCAATTCCCACACTCCGTTCTTGGACATTGGGTCTGTGTCAAGCTTGAGTACCATCAAACAAATGTTTCATCCACATGCTAAACGCGGCCAATCCCTTTTTACCATAGCAAAATTCAACAGTATTATATATATATATGTATACATACATGCAAAGGAATCATCAACCAGAAATCAGATAATCCTCTTACTAGTGCTATGTTCTAGTCTTGCTGTTTAGACTATAATTTAGACAAAAGAACCGCAGCAACTGCTTCTTTGTTTACGTCCTCTTGGGTCCGCATTCGATTTCGACCCCCAACCAAGGTGAATTAGGCAGATGATATTCCGTACAGATCCGTAAAGTATGACTGGTTGGTGGCTGACACCCCTAAACAAAACAGGCAAATCAAACCACTCACCTTTCCCCGGATGGCTAAATTCCTATCTTTCTTTGAATTCCAAGGGTAAGTAGCGAAGCATTGTTGTTTTTTTACAAATCGTGATTCATGATATATATATATTATATATATATATATTTTATATATATATATATATTATATATTATATATATTATATATATTATATATATTATATATATTATATATATTATATATATATATATTATATATATTATATATATATATATATTATATTATATATATTATATATTATATATATATAATATATATATATATTATATATTCTATATATATATATATTATATATATATATTATAAATTATATATATTATATATATATTGTATATATATATATATGTCTTTTCTTTTTTTGTTGTTTACCGACTTAGCAATGCTCTTTGCATCGGTCTAATCCTCTTAAACTGATCGGTGTCTCGGAGTTCCCGGTCCATGGCGTAGAATAACCCACAGATAGACAAATAAACATATAATGTTGACAGATAGATAGATGGATGTTCGGATGGAGGGATGGATGGGTAGATAGATAATTAAATAGATAGCTAGTTTCGATCAAATTATGATAGAGAATAACAAACCGTTTTTGATCAATCATATCCCTGACATTTTAGATGGTTAGAATTATGATTCAACCCCCATCAAATACAGTAACGAAGCAACAAGGTTATCTTTCTTGAAAATATTATTGGTCAAAGGTATCCCATAAAATATGCCGATATCAACCCCATAATATTCCCTGAAGATGGTTAAACAATAGAGTGCGGGACGTTGTGGGTCCCCAGTTTTTACGTCATTTTTAGCTGTTTTTTGTTATTTTTAATGCATTTATTTTATTTCTTCAAATAAATTCTTACTGATTAAGTATGGTTCTAGATATGACAAAGTTTATTCTAAGTTCATCAAGTTAAGACATAATATGAACATTTTTATTAAAATTATATACTGCGGCACATACCCTAAATCGCATTTGAATTCAAATAATGACGAAACAAAATCTATGCTACATATTGGGGATGCCAAAGCAAAGGAGTGTCAAAGGAAAGGGATCTCAAAGCCAATGGTATGTCACTGCAATGGGATGGCAGAGCAATATAGAGAATGCTAGTCGATAGAGTGGAGGCCAGTGCGATAGAAGTGGAGATATGACAGTGCCTTAGAGAATCAAATATGATATGGTTGCAGGAGTCTTGAAAGGAAGATCACGAAAAGAAAGATGAGCTGAACACCAGCTGCAAGCCACCTGATGAAACAAAGGCCAAGAAAAAGAGGACCAAGGCATGAAGGTTCAGAAAGTACCAAATGGAAAGAAGAAATTTCGTACCCAGACTCCGAAACGTTAATGTCAATCTATGTTTTTTTCCGGTGCTTCATTTTGCTTCTCTGATTTATGGAAATCCATTATTTGGATGTTACAAGGGGTTGCGTCTTAGCAGTTCTAGGTTATACATATTTAAACAATATGTGTATTCACATGGACAATTTCTTGTATGGCGTGTTGCAATCTATTGCTGATTATGGCATTGAGACGTGGAAGATTTCATGAGCAAGCAGTAACGATTCAGTGCGTGCATCTTCTCTTTTTTGTCCGACGAGCGAGACAGCTGTGAGAGATTTTGAAGCGGAACCGCTCTGGCACCTTTGATTTGATGCATTGCACCAACGAATGACGGAATTGCAAAATGATGGCGGAAGAGTTTGGGTTTGGGAAGATGTTGGAAATATCTTCTAGTCCACATCATCAAATCATTTCTGTGCGGGTCTCTTCAAGACGGCTTGCTTCTTGACCCTACACTTATATTTGCGGCTGGCTGGCTTCTGCAGCACGCCGGCTCGCTTCAAAGTGGACTTACGGGCAGACCAAGGATTGAGGTGCTGCATGTCATCTAATTTTTGCAAATGATTGTGTCGACGCGAGTAAGCCAACACATAGAATCTTTGGTGTTTCGCGTTCATGGAGTTGAATGTGGAGCTGTACCCACGGAACCACGAAAACACCTGTTCAGAAATCGATGCGTTGACTCTTTTCAGTCGCTTATCGATTGCTGGCACCACAGACGGGGAACATTTACATTTGTTGCAATGTCCCTTTGCGTGGAATTTGTCTACACACCAGAACTTGACAGGCTTCAAATCCTGTGTGTTCTTAGCCTTCTTTCTTCTTGAAGATGCTACAGGCTCGATCGTAGAGTACTGCATCCACTTTGGGATAATGCGGTAGCAAATTTTGCACAAGATTGAGCGCAACATCCGAATTCTCTGGATCTTTCATCTCAAAAAGGCCTAGGATGACTCCGGTCCCAGGGTGTGTCGCCATGAACCAGCCGTTGTAGAACAATTTGACATGGCCATCCTTCCGAGGACGACCACCGCGAGCTGGTGCTTCATGATAGCACTTTGTGGCGATCTTCTCGTGGCCATCGACAGCGATCTCTTTGACAGACTGCGACATGCGATGGGGAGTTTCGATGGTTTGCCACCATCGGTGGAAGTCCCGAAGATGCCCTTCATGCACAGGATCATCTACGCGAATTGTGCGAAGTTTCTGAATGGAAGTGCTTGGCATAGTGGATTTCCACATGACCGACAGTTCGCTCATGACATTCCAGAGAAGACCTTGTTTGTAATGCTGCAGAACAATGCATATATATTCCTACATATTGATTGTTTCATCATGACAGACTCGTTCCAAACACAGTGGAGAAACTGATAATATACACATAGGGCTACCAATAGTATTAAGTAATTGCTCAACAGAAAACAATAATGATATATATATATATATGAATATTCTCTTACATACATATACGAAAATTAAATATATATATATATATGTACTGCATCAGACTGGTTAATAGATTGAAGCAAAATTTTTCATCCATACCAAGAGACGAGCCAATGCATAGTCCTTGTGAAATCGAGCATGTGCATGGTCATCTGCCCATAATGCGTTCGTTTGGGACCAGGCGATGGCGTGCTTGCTCAAGTAGCCTCTGAATTGCAGGGCATCGTGATAAGCAAGGAAGGAGACGTGGAACCCGGTGTTGGCGGTCACGAAGATATACTCGGCCTGGTTGGGATCGAGCGAATTGGTCTTGATGCCGTTGCTCCACACGAAGTTGTAGTAGTGGGAGGCTTGGCATGACTTCTGTCCACATCGCATAGGCTGGTGCAGGACAGTCTCGGGACCTTCGAGTCTATAAATGCCGTAGAGAACTGTTTGCGCTTGGGATATAGACAAGATCCACACAGAGCACAATTCTTGAGGGGTGTTCGCACGGACTTCACTGTGGAGGATCCATCCGCACGGCCACGACCTTGCAAGTGATATGCCTCTGACATCGACATTTCCGTCTTCAAGTGCATCTGTTTCAGTTCGAAGAAAGTCGTCTTCAAGTGCATCTGTTTCAGTTCGAAGAAAGTCAATGCATCAGATTTTTCCAAAGCAGATGCAAAGGTTTCCCATCGAGCAGTCACTTCGAAAGAAGGAATCTCAGAATCAAATAGCCTTGCCTCATCCTCAATCATCACAAAGGACCACCAGTGTCCTTGACATTCTCCAGAACGTTCATGACAAAGGATCGGGTGCGCTGGGACAACGGAGAGCAACTCATCCTTGGGGATGCAATGCAATTGCCAAGCAGTGTCGGCTGCAGAGTCTGCATCTGCCAAAGCTTCATTGAATTGATGAGCGGAAAGCGAGGACTCTGGCTTGTCTTGCAAAACTTGGCGCAAACTACTGAGATCAACATGAGGTGCAACACCTTGAACAGCAAAGAGCAAACAGTTTGCCGGAGTGGAAGGAATTTCGACTTCCATCATGTTCACGATGTTCTTGCACACCAACATATGCAAGAAAGTCTTCATACTTTGCGGCTCACTTTTGATCTCGACGGGGATGATGTTGTGGGAAGTTTCTGCGCAAGCACGATGCAACCAAAAGAGATCTTGCACAGATGTGCACGACACAATGCCTCCGTCAAAGAGAGCAACCTCCATTTTCACATGCGCATGGGTCCGAATGGTGTCCAATAGGTCAGCTTCATCGAATGATAGCAAAGAACAAAGCCGACTGAATTCAGGATGTCTGCGATCATTGTACAAATCAGAAAGATGAGTATGTCTGTGATCTTGTAGAATCAGATGAGCAGCTGCCTGAACTTCTTCCCCAAGCTTGCGGAGCCATGGAATATCGAAACGCGAGTTGCCACCGTAGAAGATGCGGATAAGTTCCTTTTTTGCCTCCTGGACATCAATGCAAAGATACTGAGCCAAAACTGACCGCCATGACTTGTAGTTCTCACAGAAGAGACGAAGCATCTGGAAACTACCTGCCTCGTCCAATCCCATATCTCGAAGTTTTCGCAAGAGAAGACGAGGATGGCAACAAGCTGCATCAATCTCAATGGCATGGGGGAAGGCTTTTCCACGAGCTTCTCGAGTGAGTTTTTGTGCAGCAGGGCCACGAGCAAGTAAACGACCATAATTGGGGGCCTTGTAGTACTCGACAGAGATAGTAGAAAAGCGCCCCACGCGAACTCCTTCAGAAGCATGACGATCAACATAGGCCCGAAGCTGCGAAGTCCTTCTGTCTGAGCCACTTTCCAAGTAGGCTTGCAAAGCCTCCAAGTCCACTGTTTCCTGCAATGTTGCTACAGTCGGCCGGATTTGAGATGAGAGACTTCCGTGATGAGTGACATTTCCTTGACATTCATTTTGCAAGTCCACAAAGAGATTTGACTCCCATTCTTGCTGCAGATGCCGCAGATCAAAGGTGCAGCCCCAATCTTTCCACTGACCGAAAGCAAGCGCACCACCATGAGCATCCATAGCTGCAGCCAAAGAAGCCCAATCCACCAAGAGTTTCTCGACAGCATGCTGATCATGTTGACGAAAGAGTTTGATGGTGGAGTGGTCCAAGGCAGAAAGAAAGAACTGCAACTTGGTTCGTCGACCACGGGTAGACTGCACAGCTCCTGGAATATCTTCAACCTTTGAAATGACATACTCCTTGATGAATGTCTTCATGGGCGTTTTCCGATGCACGATCGTGATCAATTCGTCGTTCTCTGTCTGGAGGTCAATATCTGTGCCTGGAGGAGGGCCATTCCAGCCGGACAAGCGAGAAGCCAACCAATTGGTGTCGTTGACCAAGTCCTCATGTACATGGCTAAGATCCAGGATCATTTTCAAACATTCATCCAAAGAGTTTTCCTGAAAGAAGGGCAAGCACCAATCTCGAAAGAAACATGAAGCCGTTGCAGGATGTGTCAAGAAAGGGACCAGCTCATCTTGCGGAATGAGACGGAAAACCCCGTGTTCATAGTTCACTGCATGGTCGTCAAGCACGAAGCGAGCCTTCCCCATACGAAAGCAAACGATGCGACGCTTGAGATGCTCACAAGCCTGGAGTCGATCTCGACACTCCTCGATGGTCGGGATGTTCTCAAAGTTGAGTTCCTGAACTTTCATAGATGACCCAAATCGTCGTTTGGATGTAAATCCATAATTGACACGACAATCTATTTCTTCATCGACGATGAATCTTTTCCAAAGATCTGCAACGAATCTTGCGTGCTGATCCATTTCCTGGATACGCACATTCGCCTTGTTCCATGCGAACTCGGCAGACTTGCGGAACTCCTGTCGATCCAAGAACACGCCACAATCCAAAGTTGCAGATTGATCTTCACCTAATACAGCACGATCAAGATAAGCTTCCATCCCCTTGCCATCGCCGCCTTTGCCAATCTCGAAGATCATCTTTGAAGTGCAAGCCTTTTTGAATGCGGCATGTAAAAAACAAAGTTTCACTTGAAAGATATGTTCGTTCTGAAAGTAGAGCGACTCCAAGAACAAACGTAATCCTTCTTGATGCTGTTGGAGATTGATGTTCGGATACTCCTGCAAGAGGTTTTCTATGTAGAAGGCATAGTCCACATGCATGTAGCAGTCATTGGACGGGCTTTTGCTTGCAGGTTTCCAATCTGCATCCAAGTACACGTCTCTGAAGCAAACACCCTGTGACTTTGGCAATGGAGTATCCCATTCAAGAAGAAAAAGCTTTGAGAGTGACTGGACCTTGTTCGAATCCCAATTCACTCGGAATGAAGCTAGCATGTCTGCACATCGACGAAGCCAAAGTGCTTTCCATGCCTTGTTGGATGTGACTTGCCGCAGATGGTCACTTGCTTCTTTGGCCACATTCCCGAAGAAATGGAGAGCGTCATGGACATGTCCTTGGATCGTATCAGAGACAACATCCCGAATAGCATTCCAATTCCATGCTGGTCTTGCATCTCCTTCTTGATCTTCGAAGTGCTCCGAGACGGTCAACAACAAACCTTCAACAGCAAGAAATAGATCCCAGACTTCGATGGTGAGAGACGGCTTCATCTTCCACACACCATTCTCATAGTAGAACATTTGACGATCATGTGCACGCCAATGTTCACCAGCAACAAGCATAATGAGAAGAAGCTTCTGCTTCGTCGACATTTGGTAGTTGGAAACATTCATGGATGCGATGCAGTTCATGAGCTCCATCATTGTGCGAACATGGACAGGAAGATTTGGATAATTGTTGCTACCCCATGTGCGATAGTTCTTCCATACATCCAAGAGTGATTTGGCTTGTTCAGGTCGAACATCAGGAGGAGGAGGAGCGAGATGGGCAGAGCGCTGCACATCGGAAAACGCACGGAACCTGAAAGAAAAGCAGGAGACAACTCAAGTCTATGAAGCGGTATGCCACAGCCATATGAACAACATGAAATACGAAACTGTATGGCTAGAGAAATCCGAATACTGGAAAGCTGGAAACATACGTCCGAGAAACAGATCACGACCACGTAGACGCTTCGCAGGAGGCGCATCGATTTCGGGCGGTTGCACTTCGGGCGATGAGGCTTGGAGATGTGCTCCATCCGGATAGTCGGCGTCCATCGCCATCTCGATCTCTTGAGTCAACCCCACTGACTCAGACATGAGCAACGATGGACGCACAAAAGACAAAACTTAGGAAGTTCGTGAGCTGGTCAGGCGTGCTGCGGGAGAGTAAACATATGAAACACAAACATGATCGACGAGACTGTCGAAGTTCATGCGCACATAAGTAATATGCGGACCAATACTTGACAGGCAAAGATGAATGCTGACAGTCGAGAACACTCGAAAGACAACATCTAACACAAATCAAAAATGCGGCTGCCAATGTTGACATGCAATGATGAATGCAGAGTTTCGAGAATGTTTGGAAGACAACATGCAACGCAAGACAGAGTGCACGTAATTTCTTTTCCGACCATCCAAGTCCAATCGCTAGCACGGAGAGACATATGCTGATACGTCTTTCCATGACGTGTTCATAAATGTGGCATCACTGGAACAATCGCCCGAGACGATCAAGTCCATACTAATTGCAAGAAAAGAAGATTGGCATTGATCCATTCACTATCTGTACAGTCATCAGCGGGATCAGGTAACATCGGACGAAAACGAGCATGCTCATCGACCTCGAATGGGCAAAGTCGACGAACGATGCGGTGAAGATCTTGCCGACGGCCTTCTTCGTCACAGACTTGGATGGAACGTAACAGCTCTCTGGCTCGTTGCATTTGTCGTTCCCAGATGTTCTTTGGCACGATGTCATCGACGCGAGGGATGAAAGGTTGAACATTGGCATAGCGCAGAATGATCTCGTCATATTTCCGCACCATCCCATCTCGCGCCATTGTCCTCTTCATGGAACGCTGGGTATCGGAAAGCATAGGAGGTGGTCCAGAGGCCATTGCTTCGAAGAATCTTTTACACAAGTTTATAGAGCGAGCGATATGCAGAGCCAGACTGCACATGAGAAAGCACAGTCAGAATCAACAAACAGCATGAGTGGAAGCTGGCAGTGTGACAAGCGATCCGGAATTTGTTGCAGCTGAACTACAGATTAGAAGTATCGTGAATATAATTCTATTTATTGGCGTTTTATAGATATTGTTATTTAATTTTTTTGACCTTTTGCAGAATATGGATCGTGATCCTTATTTGGTTGAACATTCAAGTATGATTGCATGCATGATGGCCCAGGGAGCCAACTAGAGACAAATGACTTTTCTAGCAGACAAGATACCCTAGAGAGTTGCCAAGAGACAGATGCACGTGTAACGGACAAGGATGAGGCTGAAGACTCAATGGCTTAAAGAGCCTCCAAGGTACAGACGAGTGTGCAGCAAACATGATAGCCCAGAGAGTTATCTGGAGACAGACAACATTGTAATAGACAAAATAGCCCAGAGAGGCACCTAGAGACAGATGACATTGCTTGAGGTAAGATAGCCCAGAGAGCCATCCAGATTTTTTATCATCTTATTCTTCGTGTTCCCTTTATACCTATTCTCCTTTTGTTTTCTTGTCAAGGCCATGGGATATCGAAGCAATGGAGGGGATCCCAGTCTGCTTACTATGGGGCAGAGACCAATCAAACAGAATAGGAGACAGGACAGTGTCTCCCTAGATGGGCTATCTTGGTGGCTCTAGGTGGCTCTCTGGGCCATCTTGCCTGCTACAGCCTCGTATGGTATTCTTATGGGATTTCCAGTGGGTTCTTATGGGATTTCTATGGTATGTCTATGATATTTCTATGGAATTCCTATGAGATGTCTGAGGGAAATCTATGATATTCTTATGGGATTTCTTTGTGGTACCTATACTAATTCTATGTTATATCTATGATATTTTCAGATGATTCCTCCCCTCCCCTAGCTGGGCTATCTTGGTGGCTCTATGTGGCTCTCTGGGCCATGTTATCTGCTACAGTCTCATATGTTATTCTTATATGATTTCCCCTGGGTTCTTATGGGATTTCTATGGTATGTCTACCTTGTTAGTTTATACGCCTGTCCGTTGCGTTTGCAAACACTCTTCAAAGCAAATTATCAGGACGCATCAGGTAAGCATATGAGATATCCACAGAAACAAGAAAATAGCAAGAAACAAGAACAAGAACAGAACACAAATGTAAGAAGCTCCACGACAAGAAAAAATATATCTGGGTTTGCTCTATAGGCCGTCTTGGGAGAGGTAAAGGGGGGGGGTCAGCCCAATTTTTTTTTTTTTCGTTTGTTTTCTGTGTGGCTCTTTCTTTCCTGTGAATTAGAAATATAATCAGAGTCAGATGTTCCTCAAGTCTGCTTGTTAGTGACACTACAGATTCATAAGCATGAATTCCGTAGACGTAACATTTTTCCTAACAAAGATTCATATGTAATCTGTCACGTCGTCTGTCCAGACATGTGGAAACGTGGGAACTGAGAAACGTGGGGACTGAGAAACGTGGGGACTGAGAGCGTCCCTTTCTGTATTATATTATATTATATTAAATATATTATATTGTATCATATTATACTATATTATATTAAATTATATTATGCTATATTATATTATATTTTATTTTATATAATTTATATATTACGTTATATTATATTAAATAAACTATATTATATTTTATTATATTATATTATATTATATAAAATTAAATATATTATATTAAATCATATTATATTATATTATATTATATTATATTTTAGTATATTATATTATAGTATAGTATATCATATTATATTAAATGTTATTATATTATATTATATTATAAATTACATATTATATCATATCATATTACATTATATAAATACATATTTTATGTTATGTAAAATATGATACATATATATATTATACACAACATTACATAACTATTTAATGTAATTATATACCCATGACATCACATTTTCTGCATTAAACAACAAGTTCATATCATACACACGGCTTTTTCCCATGCGGTTTCCGTGCCAAGGTCCAAGGACCACACGGAATCTGCTCAAAGTGCTTCACCAGCTGCCGCAACTTTGACCTTGGCTTGGGCAGGTGTCGTTTTGTTGGTTGAATCGGTTGAAACTTTTGCGGTTGATGTGAAGCAGACCCTTGGTGCTTTATTGGTCTCCTGATATATGCATATCTGATGTATAATATGTGTAAAATATATTTGTATAATTTTAAATATTATACCGTTAAAATGAAAGTTAGAATGCCTCCGCGAATTCCAAATATTCCTCCCCCTCAGTTAGAATGCGGCCCGCGCACGGCAAAAAATCCTTCAGTTAGAATGCCTCCCCACCCGGGTTTTAAGTATTTTTGTTTTTGGAGAACCCTTTACACAAATCCCTCACTTAGAATGCCTCCGCACTATGAATATCACCAGATGTTAGAATGCAGTTAGAATGCTTCCCCCTTGAACTTGCTTTCTACCAGCATTTCAGCAATTAGAACGCTTCCCCCTTGAAATTGCTTTGCCAGCATTTCAGCAATTAGAATGTTTCCCCCTTGACATGGCTTTTTACCAGCATTTCATCAGTTAGAACGCTTCCCCCTTGAAGTTGCTTTTACACAAGCATTTCAGCAGTTAGAATGTTTCTCCCTTGAAATGGCTTTTCTGCCAGCATTTCAGCAATTAGAATGCTTTTCTTGAAATTGTTTTTTACCAGTATTTCAGCAGTTCGAATGCTTCCCCCCTTGAATAGCTTTTTACCAGCATTTCATCAGTTAGAATGCTTCCCACTTGGAAATTGTTTTTTACCAGCATTTCATCAGTTAGAATGCTTCCCCCTTGATTTTTTTTCAACCAGCTTTTCAGCAGTTAGAATGTTTCCCCGTTGAAATTGCTTTTACACAAGCATTTCAGCAGTTAGAATGTTTCCCCCTTGAAATTGCTTTCTACCAGCATTTCAGCAATTAGAACGCTTCCCCCTTGAAATTGCTTTCTACCAGCATTTCAGCAATTAGAACGCTTCCCCCTTGAAATGGCTTTTGCCAGCATTTCAGCAGTTAGAATGCTTCCCAGCATTTCAGCAGTTAGAATGCTTCCCCCTTGAAGTTGCTTTTTACACAAGCATTTCATCAGTTAGAATGCTTCCCCCTTGAAATTGTTTTTTACCAGCTTTTCAGCAGTTAGAATGCTTCCGCGTTAAATTGTTTTTTACGAGCATTTCTGCAGTTAGAATGTTTCTCCCTTGAAATTGTTTTTCTACCAGCACTTCAGCAATTAGAATGTTTTTCTTGAAATTATTTTTTACCAGTATTTCAGCAGTTAGAATGCTTCCCCCCTTGAATAGCTTTTTACCAGCATTTCATCAGTTAGAATGCTTCCCCCTTGAAACGGTTTTCTACCAGTTTTTCAGCAGTTAGATTGCTTTCCCTTTGAAATTGTTTTTTACAAGCATTTCAGCAGTTAGGATGCTTCACCCTTCAAATTGCTTTCTACCAGCATTTCAGCAATTAGAACGCTTCCCCCTTGAAATTGCTTTTGCCAGCATTTCAGCAGTTAGAATGCTTCCCAGCATTTCAGCAGTTGGAATGCTTCCCCCTTGAAGTTGCTTTTTACGCAAGCATTTCATCAGTTAGAATGCTTCCCCCTTGAAATTGTTCTTTACCAGCATTTCAGCAGTTAGAATGTTTCCCCCTTGAAATTGTTTTTTACCAGTTTTTCAGCAGTTAGAATGCCTCCGCGTTAAATTGTTTTTTACCAGCATTTCAGCAGTTAGAATGCTTTCCCCCTTGAAAAGTTTTTTTACCAGGATTTCATCAGTTAGAATGCGTCCCCCTTGAAATTGTTTTCACCAACTTTTAAGCAGTTAGAATGTTTCTCCCTTGAAATTGTTTTTCTACCAGCATTTCAGCAATTAGAGTGCTTCCCCCTTGATTTTTTTTTTTTTACCAGCCTTTCAGCAGTTTGAATGCTTCCCCCTTCAAGTTGTTTTTTACACAAACATTCAGCAGTTGGAATGCTTCCCCCTTGAAATTGTCTTCTACCAGCATTTCCGCAAATAGAACGGTTCCCTTTGAAATTGTTTTTACCAGCATTTCAACAGTTAGAATGCTTTCCCCTTCAAGTTGTACAGATATGTGCAAAAACGCGTGTGTAAATAATATTTATATATATATATATGTTTAATCCCGATGGGATACATAGAATACAAAATCGATAATTTCGGCCTCAAAAACATCTCCCGGAATCGGTAAAAAAAAACCTATACATAGAATAAAAACATCTTCCGGAATCGGAAAAAAAACAACATATACATAGAATATGTCCGGCTATCCATTTTGATCCAGGAAAATAAATCTTTTCAGGTTTTTGACAGAAGCATGGATTGCTGCAGCCGCCTGTGAAGGGACAACTGCGATTTCAGCATGGAAACTGTGTTGCAACGCGTTTTGCTGGGGCAATCGCGGGGTGAACTATGAAAAAAAAACATATTTTGCAATGAAAACAAATGGAATTGGGTGGTGTTCCTCTAAAAATTGATGAATATGTTCACTGCGGACCTAAATTCTATGTAAGTAATTCTTCAAGGAATTGGGTCTCTTCCATGTATAAGGGTATATATCATATACGTAATTCCCTTTGGGGAGTAGCAACCCTGGATGTCTGAAGTTCCTAAACTAGAACATTTCAAAAAAAGAAACAGATCCCCCGAAATGATGATTTTTTTTTTTTATATTGCATTCAAAAAATGAGTTTTTCAGGCTCACCGAAGGGTACCCCCCACGACCGGTGTCGTAGAACTATGAAAAAAACTATTTTGCAATGAAAACCAATGGAATTGGGTGGTGTTCCTCAAAAACTGATGAGTATTTTCACTGGGGACCTATATTCTATGTATGTAGTCTGCAAGAAATTGGGTCTCTTCCATTTCAGGGTATATATCATATACGTAATTCCATGTAATTCCCTTTGGGGAGTAGCAACCCTGGATGTTTGAAGTTCCTAAACTACACTGACCTAAAAGTAAATGGCTCAACTCAAAAACCAAAATGCCCACAAGATGGCACCGCGCGGTGAGAAAGAAAACAGAGCTATTTTAGCTGGAACATAAAACGAGTTCCGCCAATTCCCAAGACAGGAGGCAAAACCACCGGGAAAGACATCAGAATCCCAAGACAGGAGGCAAAACCACCAGGAAAGACATCAGAGTTATCCCAAGACAGGAGGCAAAACCACCAGGAAAGACAGCAGAGTTATCCTAAGACAGGAGGCAAAACCACCAGGAAAGACATCAGAGTTATCCCAAGACAGGAGGCAAAACCACCAAAAAAGACATCAGAGTTATCCCAAGACAGGAGGCAAAACCACCAGGAAAGACATCAGAGTTATCCCAAGACAGGAGGCAAAACCACCAAAAAAGACATCAGAGTTATCCCAAGACAGGAAGCAAAACCAGCAGGAAAGACATCAGAGTTATCCCCAGACAGGAGGCAAAACCACCAAAAAAGACATCAGAGTTATCCCAAGACAGGAGGCAAAACCACCAGGAAAGACATCAGAGTTATCCCAAGACAGGAGGCAAAACCGCCAGGAAAGACATCAGAGTTATCCCAAGACAGGAGGCAAAACCACCAGGACTCAGGCGATAGGTCCCCAGAAAGAGTGTTTGAGGACCTATCGTTGTAGTATCCCGGATTTTTTTCGTTTTTTTTTGCCAACATATGTTTAAAAATAACATTCTTATCAAAATATATCGTGTCTAACCCTAAACCCTACATCCGTTAGAAAAAAGATGGAAAAATAAGAAACATATCTGCCAACAACGGGGGGTTCACGGTATGTAAATATTATACATCTAAAAATAATCAGAATGGATATATTGAAATTGTAAAATTGCGCCATCTATGTGGAGATGCGCCATCTATGTGGCATATTTTGGTTAGGTTGGTTTATGGATGTCAGGATGTGGGGGAGTTGCGCCATCTATGTGGCATATTTTGGTTAGGTTGGCTTATGGATGTCGGGAGATGTGAGGGAGTTACGCCATCTATGTGGGCATTCCCAGCCTGATTTTGGCGAATGGGTGGGAGTTGCGCCATCTATGTCCCAAAAAGGCAGCTTGATGTTGAGAAAAAAACATCTGGGGGAAAACAGCGCAGAAGATTGCAAAAAAATAGTCATTTTTAGGGATACATGGCGCAACTGACCTGTTTTGAATGGCAGTTGAGCCATCTATCCCCCGCATTCTGCATTTGACATAGATGGCGCCACTCAAGATTCTGAGCGTCTACTTTGACATCAGAGTAGAACGTTTCAACAAAAAACAGGTCCCCCGAAATGATCAATTTCTTTTTATGTTGCATTAAAAAAATGAATTTTTCAGGCTCACCGAAGGGTACCCCCCACGACCGGTGTCGTAGAACTATGAAAAAAAACTATTTTGCAATGAAAACCAATGGAATTTGGTGGTATTCCCCAAAAAAATGATGAATATTTTCACTGGGGACCTATATTCTATGTATGTAATTCTTCAAGGAATTGGGTCTCTTCCATGTATAAGGGTATATATCATATACGTAATTCCCTTTGGGGAGTAGCAACCCTGGATGTCTGAAGTTCCTAAACTAGAACGTTTCAACAAAAAAACAGGTCCCCCGAAATGATCAGTTTCTTTTGATATAGTATTAAAAAATGAGTTTTTCAGGCTCACCAAAGGGTACCCCCCACGACCAGTGTCGTAGAACTATGAAAAAAAAAATTGCAGATAGAATGCCTCCCCGGAAACTACAGCAGATATAGATCAATGAAAAAAACATAAAAGAAAAGGAAGGGTAAGGAACAATATAGAAGAAAAGGAGGAGAAAAGGGAAAAGGATAAGGTCGGAAAAGAGACAAGGGCACTCCAGGTTCCCTGCGGGTCAGAAACATCTGGCTACAGCGGGGAAAACAACAGATAGAATGCCTCCCCGGAAACTACAGCAGATATAGATCAATGAAAAAGACAGAAGAACAGGAAGGGTAAGGAACAATATAGAAGAAAAGGAGGAGAAAAGGGAAGAGGATAAGGTCGGAAAAGAGACAAGGGCACTCCAGGTTTCCTGCGGGTCAGAAACATCTGGCTACAGTGGGGAAAACAACAGATAGAATGCCTCCCCGGAAACTACAGCAGACATAGATCAACGAGAAAGACATAGAAAAAGAGGAAGGTAAGGAACAATATTAAGGAACAATATAGAAGAAAAGGAGGAGAAAAGGGAAGAGGATAAGGTCGGAAAAGAGACAAGGGCACTCCAGGTTCCCTGCGGGTCAGAAACATATGGCTACAGTGGGGAAAACAACAGATAGAATGCCTCCCCGGAAACTACAGCAGATATAGATCAATGAAAAAGACATAGAAGAACAGGAAGGGTAAGGAACAATATAGAAGAAAAGGAGGAGAAAAGGGAAGAGGATAAGGTCGGAAAAGAGACAAGGGCACTCCAGGTTCCCTGCAGGTCAGAAACATCTGGCTACAGTGGGGAAAACAACAGATAGAATGCCTGAAACTACAGCAGATATAGATTGATATAGATCAACGAAAAAGACATAGAAAAAGAGGAAGGGTAAGGAACAATATAGAAGAAAAGGAGGAGAAAAGGGAAGAGGATAAGGTCGGAAAAGAGACAAGGGCACTCCAGGTTCCCTGCGGGTCAGAAACATCTGGCTACAGTGCGGAAAACAACGGATAGAATGCCTCCCCGGAAACTACAGCAGATATAGATCAATGAAAAAGACATAGAAGAAAAGGAAGGGTAAGGAACAATATAGAAGAAAAGGAGGAGAAAAGGGAAGAGGATAAGATCGGAAAAGAGACAAGGGCACTCCAGGTTCTCTGCGGGTCAGAAACATATGGCTACAGTGGGGAAAACAACAGATAGAATGCCTCCCCGGAAACTACAGCAGATATAGATCAATGAAAAAGACATACTCTCCCCTAAGAGTAGATGGCTCAGAATCTTGAGTTGCGCCATCTATGTCACAAAAAAAATGGGGGATAGATGGCTCAACTCCCTTTAAAACAGGTCAGTTGAGCCATCTATGTCCCTAAAAACGACATATTTTTTGCAATCTTCTGCGCTGGTTTCTCCCCATATTTTTTTCTCAACATCGAATCAAGCTGCTTTTTTGGGCCATCTACTCCCACTCATTCGCCAAAATCAGGCTGCGAATGCCCACATAGATGGCGCAACTCCCTCATATCTGGCCCGGACATGACCCAAAAACAGTGGGGCTCTTTTGGGCGCTGATTTAGGGCGTAAAAGAGCCCGTTTTTTTGGCCAAACATGGGCTCGACATAGAAGGCTATGTTGGGCCACTTGGGGCTCTGTTGGCGGCTTTCGGGCCTAAAATTTCAACCCCAACGGAAGCATGGTTCTGTTGAGGTTGAATTTTGGGTCGGTTTTGGGCTTATGTTGGGCCATTTGGAGGCTACAAAAAACCCGCGTAAAATTTTATTGTTTTACGCGTGTTTCTTTTGGCGCATTATGGAGCCTTCTTGGGCCTATATAGTCTCCTCTGTTGGGCCATTTTAGGGCTATGTTGGGCTCTGTTGGCGGCTTTCGGGCCTAAAATTTCAACCCCAACCGAAGCGTGGTCCGGTTGAGGTTGAATGTTGGGTCGGTGTTGGGCTTATGTTGGGCCTCTGTTGGGCCATTTTAGGGCTATGTTGGGCTCTGTTGGCGGCTTTCGGGCCTAAAATTTCAACAACCCCAACGGAAGCATGGCTCCGTTGAGGTTGAATTTTGGATCGGTTTCGGGCTCAAAATAGGCTCAAAACGAGTTGCGCCATCTACCTTCTCATTTTTAAGTAGGGTGATTTTTTTCAATTGGCGGAAGTCGATTTATGTTCTAGTTAAAATAGCGCTGTTTTCTTTTTCACCGCGCGGTGCCGTCTTATGGGTATTTCGGTTTTGGAATTGCGCCATCTACTTTTAGGGGGGCATCGAAGAAAAGGACGGGTAAGGAACAATATAGAAGAAAAGGAGGAGAAAAGGGAAGAGGATAAGGTCGGAAAAGAGACAAGGGCACTCAAGGTTCCCTGCGGGTCAGAAACATCTGGCTACACTGGGGAAAACAACAGATAGAATGCCTCCCCGGAAACTACAGCAGATATAGATCAATGAAAAAGACATAGAAGAAAAGGAAGGGTAAGGAACAATATACAAGGAAAGGAGGAGAAAAGGGAAGAGGATAAGATCGGAAAAGAGACAAGGGCACTCCAGGTTCCCTGCGGGTCAGAAACATATGGCTACAGTGGGGAAAACAACAGATAGAATGCCTCCCCGGAAACTACAGCAGATATAGATCAATGACAAAGACATAGAAGAAAAGGAAGGGTAAGGAACAATATAGAAGAAAAGGAGGAGAAAAGGGAAGAGGATAAGATCGGAAAAGAGACAAGGGCACTCCAGGTTCCGTGCGGGTCAGAAACATATGGCTACAATGGGGAAAACAACAGATAGAATGCCTCCCCAGAAACTACAGCAGATATAGATCAATGAAAAAGACATAGAAGAAAAGGAAGGGTAAGGAACAATATAGAAGAAAAGGAGGAGAAAAGGGAAGAGATAAGGTCGGAAAAGAGACAAGGGCACTCCAGGTTCCCTGCGGGTCAGAAACATATGGCTACAGCGGGGAGAACAACAGATAGAATGCCTCCCCGGAAACTACAGCAGATATAGATCAATGAAAAAGACATAGAAGAAAAGGAAGGGTAAGGAACAAGATAGCAGAAAAAGAGGAGAAAAGGGAAGAGGATAAGGTCGGAAAAGAGACAAGGGCACTCCAGGTTCCCTGCGGGTCAGAAACATATGGATACAGCGGGGAAAACAACAGATAGAATGCCTCCCCGGAAACTGCAGCAGATATAGATCAATGAAAAAGACATAGAAGAAAAGGAAGGGTAAGGAACAATATAGAAGAAAAGGAGGAGAAAAGGGAAGAGGATAAGGTCGGAAAAAAGACAAGGGCACTCCAGGTTCCCTGCGGGTCAGAAACATATGGCTACAGTGGGGCAAACAACAGATAGAATGCCTCCCCGGAAACGACAGCAGATATAGATCAATGAAAAAGACATAGAAGAAAAGGAAGGGTAAGGAACAATATAGAAGAAAAGGAGAAGAAAAGGGAAGAGGATAAGGTTGGAAAAGAGACAAGGGCACTCCAGGTTCCCTGCGGGTCAGAAACATATGGCTACAGTGGGGAAAACAATAGATAGAATGCCTCCCCGGAAACTACAGCAGATATAGATCAATGAAAAAGACATAGAAGAAAAGGAAGGGTAAGGAACAATATAGAAGAAAAGGAGGAGAAAAGGGAAGAGGATAAGGTTGGAAAAGAGACAAGGGCACTCCAGGTTCCCTGCAGGTCAGAAACATCTGGCTACAGTGGGGAAAACAACAGATAGAATGCCTCCCCGGAAACTACAGCAGATATAGATCAATGAAAAAGACATAGAAGAAAAGGAAGGGAAAGGAACAATATAGAAGAAAAGGAGGAGAAAAGGGAAGAGGATAAGGTCGGAAAGAGACAAGGGCACTCCAGGTTCCCTGCGGGTCAGAAACATATGGCTACAGTGGGAAAAACAACAGATAGAATGCCTCCCCGGAAACTACAGCAGATATAGATCAATGAAAAAGACATAAGAAAAGGAAGGGTAAGGAACAATATAGAAGAAAAGGAGGAGAAAAGGGAAGAGGATAAGGTCGGAAAAGAGACAAGGGCACTCCAGGTTCCCTGCGGGTCAGAAACATATGGCTACAGTGGGGAAAACAACAGATAGAATGCCTCCCCGGAAACTACAGCAGATATAGATCAATGAAAAAGACATAAGAAAAGGAAGGGTAAGGAACAATATAGAAGAAAAGGAGGAGAAAAGGGAAGAGGATAAGGTCGGAAAAGAGACAAGTGCACTCCAGGTTCCCTGCAGGTCAGAAACATCTGGCTACAGTGGGGAAAACAACAGATAGAATGCCCCCCCGGAAACTACAACAGATATAGTTCAATGAAAAAAACGTAGAAGAAAAGGAAGGGTAAGGAACAATAGAAGAAAAAAGAGGAGAAAAGGGAAGAGGATAAGGTCGGAAAAGAGACAAGGGCACTCCAGGTTCCCTGCGGGTCAGAAACATAAGGCTACAGTGGGGAAAACAACAGATAGAATGCCTCCCCGGAAACTACAGCAGATATAGATCAATGAAAAAGACATAGAAGAAAAGGAAGGGTAAGGCAAAAATATAGAAGAAAAGGAGGAGAAAAGGGAAGAGGATAAGATCGGAAAAGAGACAAAGGCACTCCAGGTTCCCTGCGGGTCAGAAACATATGGCTACAGCAGGGAAAACAACAGATAGAATGCCTCCCCGGAAACTACAAGCAGATGTAGATCCATGAAAAAGACATAGAAGAAAAGGAAGGGTAAGGAACAATATAGAAGAAAAGGAGGTGAAAAGGGAAGAGGATAAGATCGGAAAAGAGACAAGGGCACTCCAGGTTCTCTGCAGGTCAGTACAGTGGGGAAAACAACAAATAGAATGCCTCCCCGGAAACTACAGCAGATATAGATCAATGAAAAAAGACATAGAAGAAAAGGAAGGGAAAGGAACAATATAGAAGAAAAGGAGGAGAAAAAGGGAAGAGGATAAGATCGGAAAAGAGACAAGGGCACTCCAGGTTCCCTGCGGGTCAGAAACATATGGCTACAGCAGGGAAAACAACAGATAGAATGCCTCCCCGGAAACTACAGCAGATATAGATCAATGAAAAAGACATAGAAGAAAAGGAAGGGTAAGGAACAATATAGAAGAAAAGGAGGAGAAAAGGGAAGAGGATAAGATCGGAAAAGAGACAAAGGCACTCCAGGTTCCCTGCGGGTCAGAAACATATGGCTACAGCAGGGAAAACAACAGATAGAATGCCTCCCCGGAAACTACAGCAGATATAGATCAATGAAAAAGACATAGAAGAAAAGGAAGGGTAAGGCACAAAATATATATTTTGTTATTATTTTCTATTTTCATTTGCTGTCTATTAGGAGAAAAGGAGGAGAAAAGGGAAGAGGATAAGGTCGGAAAAGAGACAAGGGCACTCCAGGTTCCCTGCGGGTCAGAAACATTTGGCTACAGTGGGGAAAACAACAGATAGAATGCCTCCCCGGAAACTACAGCAGATGTAGATCAATGAAAAAGACATAGAAGAAAAGGAAGGGTAAGGAACAATATAGAAGAAAAGGAGGAGAAAAGGGAAGAGGATAAGGTCGGAAAAGAGACAAGGGCACTCCAGGTTCCCTGCGGGTCGGAAACATACAGCAGGGAAAACAACAGATAGAATGCCTCCCCGGAAACTACAGCAGATATAGATCAATGAAAAAGACATAGAAGAAAAGGAAGGGTAAGGAACAATATAGAAGAAAAGCAGGAGAAAAGGGAAGAGGATAAGGTCGGAAAAGAGACAAGGGCACTCCAGGTTCCCTGCGGGTCAGAAACATATGGCTACAGTGGGGAAAACAACAGATAATCAGCAGATAGAATGCCTCCCCGGAAACTACAGCAGATATAGATCAATGAAACAGGCATAGAAGAAAAGGAAGGGTAAGGAAGAATATAGAAGAAAAGGAAGAGAAAAGGGAAGAGGAAAAGATCGGAAAAGAGACAAGGGCACTCCAGGTTCCCTGCGGGTCAGAAACAAATGGCTACAGTGCGGAAAACAACAGATAGAATGCCTCCCCGGAAACTACAGCAGATATAGATTAATGAAAAAGACATAGAAGAGAAGGAAGAGTAATTAAGGAACAATATAGAAGAAAAGGAGGAGAAAAGGGAAGAGGATAAGATCGGAAAAGAGACAAGGGCACTCCAGGTTCCCTGCGGGTCAGAAGCATCTGGCTACAGTGGGGAAAACAACAGATAGAATGCCTCCCGGGAAACTACAGCAGATATAGATCAATGAAAAAGACATAGAAGAAAAGGAAGGGTAGAACCATTAGAAGAAAGGAGGAGAAACAAGGGAAGAGCATAAGGTCGGAAAAGAGCAAGGGCACTCCAGGTTACCTGCGGGTCAGAAAACATATGGCTACAGTGGGGACAACATCATATAGAATGCCTCCCCGGAACTACCCGTACCAACAGGCAAGCAGATTAGATCAATGAAAAAGACATATAAGAAAGAAGGGTAAGGAACAATGAAAAAGAAAAGGAGGAGGAAAGGGAAGAGGATAAGATCGGAAAAGAGACAGGGGCACTCCAGGTTCCCTGCGGGTCAGAAACATATGGCTACAGCGGGGAAAACAACAGATAGAATGCCTCCCCGGAAACTACAGCAGATATAGATCAATGAAAAAGACATGGAAGAAAAGGAAGGGTAAGGAACAATAGAAGAAAAGGAGGAGAAAAGGGAAGAGGATAAGGTCGGAAAAGAGACAAGGGCACTCCAGGTTCCCTGCGGGTCAGAAACATATAGCTACAGCGGGGAAAACAACAAATAGAATGCCTCCCGGGAAACTACAGCAGATATAGATCCATGAAAAAGACATAGAAGAAAAGGAAGGGTAAGGAACAATATAGAAGAAAAGGAGGAGAAAAGGGAAGAGGATAAGGTCGGAAAAGAGACAAGAGCACTCCAGGTTCCCTGCGGGTCAGAAACATAAGGCTACAGTGGGGAAAACAGCAGATAATCAGCAGATAGAATGCCTCCCCGGAAACTACAGCAGATATAGATCAATGAAAAAGACATAGAAGAAAAGGAAGGGTAAGGAACAATATAGAAGAAAAAGGAGGAGAAAAGGGAAGAGGATAAGATCGGAAAAGAGACAAGGGCACTCCAGGTTCCCTGCGGGTCAGAAACATGTGGCTACAGTGCGGAAAACAACAGATAGAATGCCTCCCCGGAAACAAGAGCAGATATAGATCAATGAAAAAGACAGAAGAAAAGGAAGGCTAAGTAACAATATAGAAGAAAAGGAGGAGAAAAGGGACGAGGATAAGATCGGAAAAGAGACAAGGGCACTCCAGGTTCCCTGCTGGTCAGAAACATATGGCTACAGCAGGGAAAACAACAGATAGAATGCCTCCCCGGAAACTACAGCAGATATAGATCAATGAAAAAGACATAGAAGAAAAGGAAGGGGAAGGGACAATATAGAAGAAAAGGAGGAGAAAAGGGAAGAGGATAAGATCGGAAAAGAGACAAGGGCACTCCAGGTTCCCTGCGGGTCAGCAACATCTGGCTACAGTGGGGAAAACAACAGATAGAATACTCCCCAGAAACTACAGCAGATATAGATCAATGAAAAAGACATAGAAGAAAAGGAAGGGTAAGGAACAATATAGAAGAAAAGGAGGAGAAAAGGGAAGAGGATAAGATCGGAAAAGAGACAAGGGCACTCCAGGTTCCCTGCGGGTCAGAAACATATGGCTACAGTGGCGAAAACAACAGATAGAATGCTTCCCCGGAAACTACAGCAGATATAGATCAATGAAAAAGACATAGAAGAAAAGGAAGGGTAAGGGACAATATAGAAGAAAAGGAGGAGAAAAGGGAAGAGGATAAGATCGGAAAAGAGACAAGGGCACTCCAGGTTCCCTGCGGGTCAGAAACATATGGCTACAGTGGCGAAAACAACAGATAGAATGCCTCCCCGGAAACTACAGCAGATATAGATCAATGAAAAAGACATAGAAGAAAAGGAAGGGTAAGGAAAAATATAGAAGAAAAGGAGGAGAAAAGGGAAGAGGATAAGATCGGAAAAGAGACAAGGGCACTCCAGGTTCCCTGCGGGTCAGAAACATATGGCTACAGTGCGGAAAACAACAGATAGAATGCCTCCCCGGAAACTACAGCAGGTATAGATCAATGAAAAAGACATAGAAGAAAAGGAAGGGTAAGGAACAATATAGAAGAAAAGGACGAGAAAAGGGAAGAGGATAAGGTCGGAAAAGAGACAAGGGCATGACAAGGGCATTCCAGGTTCCCTGCGGGTCAGAAACATATGGCTACAGCAGGGAAAACAACAGATAGAATGCTTACGGAAACTACAGCACGTATAGATCAATGAATACAGACATAGAAGAAAAGGAAGGGAAAGGAACATTTTAGAAACAAAAGGACAAGGAAAGGGAAGCGGATAAGATCGGAAAAAAGAGACAAGGGCACTCCAGGTTCCCTGCGGGTCAGAAATGTGGCTACAGTAGAAAAACAACAGATAAAATGCCCCCCGGAAACTACAGCAGATATAGATCAATGAAAAAGACATAGAAGAAAAGGAAGGGCAAGGAACAATATAGAAGAAAAGGAGGAGGCATTCTAACTGTATTTCGCCTGTAAAATACCGGTCAAAACTTACATTTTCTTACCAATTTTGGCGCCGCATTCTAACTGTGTTTCTGCATATTTACAGGTGTTTCCTCAGTTAGAATGCGACTGCCGTGGGGGGGGGCCAAACGGGCCACCATCACGCGAAGCCAAAACCGCATTCTAACTTTGTTTTTAACGGTATATATATAATATATATAGTCAACAACATGAAATAAAACAAAAATCATTGTTGGAAACGAAGAAAACAAAGGAGGTTCAAAGCACACACTACCAGGAAGGATTGTATAAATTTAAAAATGAATGATCGCAATCCCTACCCTTATTATTGCTGAATATGGCTGGCATTTTTACTAGGCATACGCAAGGGATGCTTTGGCACCAGCATTGGAGACTGATTCTGTTTGGTGGACTGTCACTCCTGAAAACCAACATGTACCCCCTCCAAAATAAATTTTCAAATTCATCTGGTTGGTGGTTGACCTACTCCTCTGAAAAAATATGAGTTCGCCAGTTGGGATGATGACATTCCCAATATAATTATGGAACAATAAGATCATGTTTCAAACCACCAATCAGTACAAGTTGACTTATAAACCCCTTATCTCTACCATAAACCATAGTTAAGCCAGTTAAACCACTTATTGGAAACACTATAATTTCACTGGATTGTTTATGTTGACAAGGATTACCCTCCGGCAATCACACATGGAGGCTTTAATGGTACATTTTCTTTAAATGGTGGAGTTTCCATCAAGCCATCTTTGATTGCCTGAGGCTAAATATCGTTGGGTTCCAAGAATAGACCTGTACATCCGATTCAATACCCCATTAAAAATCCGTTATCGATGATTCACCTTTACTAACCATGATTTCCCTATTAAATCATTATAAAATCCACTAAATCAAGATAATCCATTTCCATTAAATCCATTAATCCATTTCCATTAATCCATTAAATCCATGAATCTACTAAATCCATTAATGTTAGCTCCTGATTAGTAGCTAGGGTCGCTATTGTGGCAATTTTTTCCAAATTATTCTGAAACTCATGTATTGTTTGGAGGGTTCGCTTTTGTGGCAAAACAAAATTGGGAGAGCCCTTTTTTTTGAAAAAAACTGTAATTGATGATGAGAGGCTTTTTTTTCTCAAAAACGCTGTAGCTCAGTCAAGTTTTTGCTCATCTCTCTATCTGAGCCTGTAAATGCATCTCTATCTGAGTAAGTTTGTTTGCTGGGTTCACTATTGCAGCAAGCTGTGCCAGAGCAGCCCCTGGAAGCCCAGAAGGGAAGCAAGCCTTTTCCAAAATTGCCAAATTCAAACCCGAAGCCTTTCCCAAAAGAACCAATCCCTTATTAAACCCTTATTAAAGAACAGCTTTTCCACAATTTTCCTAGGCTCTGGACCAGGAGAGGCTCCATTTCACTTTAGTAGGTTTGCTTGCTGGGTTCACTATTGCAGCAAGCTGTGCCAGAGCAGCCCCTGGAAGCCCAGAAAGGAAGCAAGCCTTTTCCAAAGGCAATTGCCAAATTCAAACTCCAAGCCTTTCCCAAAGGAGCCAATCCCTTATTAAACCCTTATTAAAGAACAGCTTTTCCACAATTTTCCAAGGCCCTGAACCAGGAGAGGCTTCATTTCACTTTAGTAGGTTTGTTTGCGGGGTTCACTATTGCAGCAAGCTGTGCCAGAGCAGCTCCTGGAAGCCCAGAAGAGAAGCAAGCCTTTTCCAAAATTACCAAATTCAAACCCCAAGCCTTTCCCAAAGGAGCCAATCCCTTATTAAACCCTTATTAAAGAACAGCTTTTCCACAATTTTCCAAGGCCCTGGACCAGGAGAGGCTCCATTTCACTTTAGTAGGTTTGTTTGCTGGGTTCACTATTGCAGCAAGCTGTGCCAGAGCAGCCCCTGGAAGCCCAGAAGGGAAGCAAGCCTTTTCCAAAATTGCCAAATTCAAACTCCAAGCCTTTCCCAAAAGAACCAATCCCTTATTAAACCCTTATTAAAGAACAGTTTTTCCACAATTTTCCAAGGCCCTGGACCAGGAGAGGCTCCATTTCACTTTAGTAGGTTTGTTTGTTGGGTTCACTATTGCAGCAAGCTGTGCCAGAGCAGCTCCTGGAAGCCCAGAAGAGAAGCAAGCCTTTTCCAAAGGCAATTGCCAAATTCAAACTCCAAGCCTTTCCCAAAGGAGCCAATCCCTTATTAAACCCTTATTAAAAAAACAGCTTTTCCACAATTTCCCAAGGCCCTGGACCAGGAGAGGCTCCATTTCACTTTAGTAGGTTTGTTTGCTGGGTTCACTATTGCAGCAAGCTGTGCCAGAGCTACAAGTACTACAAGTACTACAAGTACTACAAATACTACAAGTACTACAAGTACTACAAGTACTACAAATACTACAAGTACTACAAGTACTACAAGTACTACAAGTACTACAAGCACTACAAGCACTACAAGCACTACAAGCACTACAAGTACTACAAGTACTACAAGTACTACAAGTACTACAAGTACTACAAGTACTACAAGTACTACAAGTACTACAAGTACTACATGTACTACAAGTACTACAAGTACTACATGTACTACAAGTACTACATGTACTACAAGTACTACAAGTACTACATGTACTACAAGTACTACATGTACTACAAGTACTACATGTACTACAAGTACTACAAGTACTACATGTACTACAAGTACTACAAGTACTACAAGTACTACAAGTACTACAAGTACTACAAGTACTACAAGTACTACAAGTACTACATGTACTACAAGTACTACAAGTACTACAAATACCACAACTTCATCGGCAAAAAAAACAATAGTAATTAGATTTCAATTGTAGCCAATTGAAATCCTTACTTAATTGAGGATATGTTTTTCTTTTGGGAAGAAAATTTTTGATTTTCTACTTTAAAGAGAGTCCAGATATAGTTAAGGGAGGGGGGGGGGAGGGGGGGGGGCCACACACTAATCAGGAACCAACATTAAAACAAATAATCATTAAATCCCACTAAACCTGGGGTTGCGTTTCCATCAACGTGCCGTTTTAGACTCTGTCCGTTTCGTTCAGCGGTGGGGAACCGCACTCGATCCAGCCAAGCCATTTGGTAAAGACCTCGCGCCATGGTGGGGACATTGAGGTGGAATCAGCTTCTTGATGGTTACCATCAATTACTATGGTTTTCTATTACCAGTAAATGGCTAATCCCTAAATGGTTTAAATGGTAATCTCTAGGATTGATTTTATGATATCATGATATGAACTACCACTATATTGATGGATATTGTGGATAATAATGGAAGATTCATGGTAATTCACTGCATATCAATGGTGATTCATTCAATGTTATTGGATATTATGCAATGTGGAGCCCCCCGTTTACAAAATCGCTAAGTTGCTGAACATAACTCCCATTTCACTAAAAAAAATATGAATGTTTATGATACCTATAACCAACAAACGTATTCATGGGGTTTATAAACCAACAAATATAACTGGGGCCCCACATTGTGATATGTAAAAGGACATATCGCCCATAAGTGGTGAGATCGAGATCCAAGGATTGAGTTTCAATTTTGAACACTGGAGGAACATGAACAATTATGAAACTTCCCCGCTGTAGCAACTTATGATGTTACTGTTACTATAAACAATAATGAACATATGAGAAAATTGAAGTTCCCCAAATTCAACCCTCAAATAGTGTAAAGGTTACATTTGTCTGAAAATGGGCGACCCTTACATCCACTAGCTGAACGTGATTTTGTCCATTCAGTTGCAACAAATTGGGGTATACCGGTATACCCAATTTCAATACACGGAAACAGGAAAAAATCTATACATGTGACATGTCATGTGGGGAAAAATAATCCCAGAACAACAGTCCCACAAAAGGCAACATAATCTACGAATGGATAAGCACTGGGATTTCGAAATGTTTAACAACCATTCGTTGTATCCACAGTGTGAGTTGTATACATCTATCGCATTTTATCCCAATTACGTCCTCACAATTGAACCATAATATCGCTATTACCCTCTGGTAATTTAACGTAGCTATTGAAAATGGCCATTTATAGTGGATTTTCCCATTAAAAATGGTGATTTTCCATAGTTACATTAGTTTACCAGAGGGTACCCTCTGGTTATGACTAACATAGCCATAGAAAATCACCATTTTTAAGTTCGGTAAACCATCTATATCTATGGGCCATCCCATGGCAAACTCTTTTAGTCATAACCAGAGAATATATCCCAAAAGATCATCCCGCAGCCAGCAGCACCACATTCTTTCGGGCTAACATTGGAATCACAAGGCGGAATCACAAGGCCGTGAGTTGTGGACAGTGGGCCAGTAGGCTGTGAGTTGTGGACAGTGGGCTGTGGATGTCAGATGTGGACTTTTGTGGATGCCTGACCTGTTCAACGGGAATTTCGGGATCCGATTCAATGGAGGTACGTAAATGTACCATATTTCAGGCCATATAATGTGGGGATATCCCCTTAGGCCTTATTATATAGGCCTTATATATGGGATCGGTACCTCCGTCCTCAATCGGTTCCTGAAATGGACATTAATTTACATTGATTTGTTGGGCCATAGTAACCATAACCTGAATTGTTGGGCCATAAAAGGGGATGCTTTCCCTTATTTATTCACCTTAAAAACCATAGTTACCATAGTTATTAAGGCACCATTAAGGCACCATCTTTGATATGACATCATGCTGCAACACAGATCAGTCAACGAACTCGCCAAAGAAAAAGCCCTTGGAGGAACAGCCATGTTGACCCCAACTGGGGATAAAAACGCATACCGGGTTTACCTCCAAAAAAACATCTTGTTGGTTTTACATGGTTATACTGTATATATATATATATATTCTATTGCATCCCAATCTTTTATCGATTATATCTCCAGCTTATGAATACCAAATTATCATATTACAAGTTGGTTATGGTGAAGTAAATCCCATCCATTACCCCACTAAATCATTGTTTGCAATTGGTTATAAAACATATTAATCCCATGATACCCTATATAACATTATAATTATGCATCTCTATATATCCCATGATTTCAATATTTAGTTGATTACACAGGTTATATCATGTTATATCCCAAGAACTGTGTATCCGTAATATATCCCCATTTTCGGTATCTAACCGCCCAATCTCAACATGTTGACATCGACAATCGACCCTGCATCGACCCAGGGTCGACCTGTGGAGTGGCTGCTAAGACCTCGATCTGGATGTAGATCTTGTGTTGTGCAAAGAACGGCAAAGGCCTGGCGGGTCCCAAAACGTGCTGTTTTTGCGTTTCGTGGGTTTGGAAACGCCTTGAAAAAAATGGAACTGAGTTCTACCAAGTTATATCCTAGGAATATGCAATGTATGCTATAATAGCAATAAATATCTATGAATGAATAAGCTTCATGGATGGGTTTTGCAAGGAAATCTTGATCAGACATGAACCACAGAATTGGATGGATGGGTTTATACATAGTGGCGTCTATACATATTCTTGCGTAATTGGTGTTCATATACGGAACATCTTCACCCGAAAACACGTTGTATCGACCCATCATGGAGAATCCACTCCTCTTAGCAGTTGCCTTGAGCCACTACCATAAGGCCTATATATAATAAGGCCATTTTGGGAATATCCCCCAAAACTATGGCCTGAAATATGGTACGTATCTCCGTATCTCCATTGAATCGGATCCTGAAAGTTCCCATAGACTATAGACTTAAGGATCTATCTGGAGAAATTATAATATTTCATTACCCTGAATTAAGATGAATTGTTGGGCCATTTTGGGACGATTCCCCGAATCCTAACTATGATTATAGTGAGGGAGAACAGTGAGGTCGTGATCAAATTTACCCAGATCTATGGTAAACAGGTTACAGAAAAAAAAACATCTTTGATGGACGTGCCACTCTCTGTGGCCTGGAAAATCAGCTCCGTGGCGAAAAAATGTCCGTGCTTGATGACACCGGAAGTTGTCATATGTTTTTCCCATGACAATCTACCATCTGGTTATTTAACATAGCCATGGAAAGATCCACCACGTTTAAGAACGGTAAACCATCTATTTCTATGGGCCATTTTCCATGGCTATGTTAAATAACCAGAGGGTATTGTTTGCTGAACATAGCTATTGAACATGGCCATTTATACATGAAACAAGAGCTGGTGATTTTCAATAAAGCTATGTTACTTTACTAGAGGGACAAAAATTGGTAAAACAATCATTTGGCGGTCAGTCTTCCATTGACGGACCCACTTGGCGATACCATCGGCAGCAATCCAACTAGAGACCAAATATCATACTGCTGGGTAGTTGGATTAGTATGATATTTGGTGTCTAGGTTAATTCACCCAACGGTGCGATATGTATATTCCAATACATTGGGCAGTAAATAGATGTATATCATTATTCCCATTATAATTGAAATATACACAGTATATAGATGGTATTTACTGAGATATGTGTGATATGTATATTCCCATTATACCCCTTGTATAGATGATGTGCAGGCACTCAACCCTCAAAATTTTACTTGCTTCACCCGGGTTTTTGTTGGCCAACTAGCCATGTATCTCCTGCCTATACACTTCTCGCCATTTGCATTTTCCTTGTTCCACCTGTTGAACGGCGTGATGTGAAAGGAACCCTAACAGCTCGGATGTGGTACAGTTGGAAGGTTGGTTTATAGGATCGAAATGTCTTACTAAGTATTAATAACTATTATAATGTATAGCAAAGAAAATATAATGTGGATTAACAAAGGATTTTATTAAACAATGTACTATGGAATCTATCAATAATTCTTTAACAACCTATATTGGATAATACGGAATATGAATAGATTGCATATCTATAGATATTGTCAATTATAATATTGGCAACAGCATAGATAGTATTCAAAATTCAAATACAATCTATCCGTATAATTGTATATACACTTAGCAATATAGATCTATTATGATATATTCTATAGAAACATCTCACAATGGAACAAATACAGTATATAGTAATGATTCTATATCATATAGTTATACAAATAGTTCCATCTAACTTACTATAGGTAACTAGTGATTATTAAAATGTGGAATACATAATATATCTTTAACTTATTGACAAAAAACATCTACAACTAGGGGGCCTTCAGGTACGTAAACAGGATTCACTAGGTCATCTCATATGGTTGTTACCCACGGACTGGAACTGTAACTAATGACCTACTTTTGTTTTTGACAGGGCGTGTTTGTTGCGGTCCTTATTCGCCTACCTGGATGGTCTGACTTAAAGAAATCTTCACTAAATCTCACTTGAATGGGAAGGATTTTGGAACTGCCATATTCTATCTACTCCTGGATGGTCTGCGGTATAGATCACTTTAAGTTTGTGAGATAGCCGAACAATATTAATGCAGCCGTTTTTTTGGAAATACAAAAAGAGATGTCAAACGCGCTACTTTACGCCTAAAAACGCCATGAGGGCGCTACCAACATTTTCAGCATACTTCCGTCTTCTTGTTCTTTCCAGTTTAAGGAAGGTTACCCATACACTCAACTCAAACCATGGCCTATCTTTGAGACCCTAGGGACGCTTGCTACCTGTAGTAGGTTAATATTGATATCTCCCCGTAAAAGAAAACCGCTTCAGTTAGCATTAACCTACCCGTCATCTATTGGTTTCCATCAATTTCCCGGGTTTAACCTTAGCCCCACCTTGGTGTCAGCCACATCTGTGCCATGGTGGAACAAAAATCCATGGGTTTTTGTGCTTGTGGTCATCCCATATTGGGAGTACAATTGGCATATGCAAAATCCTATGGATTGATTTCCATCCCAGGTTTTGACCATGGCGACCATATGTCACGCACCTCATATGTCACAAACAATCAAACAAACAATCAAACAAACGGTTAGACTATGTACAAGCTAAACAAACATCCAAACAGAGTCTATCATACACACACCACTATTAGTTTAAGATATTACCCTGCTGTTGGACTTAGCTCATCCCCGAATCAAACTAGATTCTACTTAGATGTGACTTGAAGTAGCTAAGTGGTTGGTAAGTACTCTCCGGTAAACTAACGTTGTTTGCGACATAGAAAATGGCCCAGTCGCAAGTTCGTTGATTTATCCATTTAAAAATGGTGGATCTTTCCATAGTTCTGCAAACGTTTGCCAGGCCGGGTAACTGCCATTAAATCCCATTAAATCCCAGTAAACCACCATTAAATCCCATTGAATCCAGTAATAAATGGTCATTTTCCATAGTTAAACGTTAGTTTACCAGAGGGTAACCCTTGGAACTAGAATTCAATGGGGACGGATATACCCCTGTTATGACCACAAAAAGAATCCCTGATATCCCTGCAACATCCACGTACAAAAAAACATGGGTTTTCCCACAATATCAATCTGTATCACATGTGGTTACTTTTAAATGCATTTCAATACTATTTCCAACTGGTTTCCAAGTTTCCCACCATTTATAAGTGTGAATTCGTCCATGAAATCCCCTTCAAATCCCCTTCAAATTCTCCTTCAAATCCCCTTAATCACATTAAGTCCTTTAAAATCTCCTTAACTCCCATGAAATTCCCTTAAGCAACACCTTTTTGGTTGGGTTTTCTCACATTTTGACCCTAGGTTTCTGCTGCACCTGCTCCAAGACCTTGTTCGCCCTGGAGATCTCCGTCATGATGATCCTTTTTGTCCTGGCGACAAGGCATCCTGCAGCAAGTGCATGGGGCAACTATAGGATGGTGCCTCCCAGATATCAATGGGAATTCCAGGATCCTAAAATGGAGGTACGTAAACGTACCATATTTCAGGCAATATCCGCCGACCCCGGCAGACGCAAGGGGGAGCGCGCCAGGGAATAATACTTTTGACCCTTGTTTCGGACTACTACCACTTCGCCAGCTACTACTACTACTTCTTCTTCTTCTTCTTCTGGAATTGCCTTTTGAACAGAAGGGGTAGCAGGAGCAGGAGCAGCAGCAGCAGCAGGAGGAAAAAGTACCTAAACTCATCTTTTTCTATGGGTTTCAGCCGTGTTTTTCCATCCGGGAGGCCTGCAGCACCAGCTCCAGCAGCAGCAGCAGCAGCAGCGGCAGCGGCAGCGGCAGCGGCAGCGGCAGCAGCAGGCAGCAGGCAGCAGGCAGCAGGCAGCAGGCAGCAGGCAGCAGGCAGCAGGCAGCAGGCAGCAGGCAGCAGGCAGCAGGCAGCAGGCAGCAGGCAGCAGGCAGCAGGCAGCAGGCAGCAGGCAGCAGGCAGCAGGCAGCAGGGAGGCGAAGACACTTTTTTGGTGCGATTTCGTGGCGTGTCCGTCCTTCACTGCCATGGTGTTTTGGTGTGGCGGAGTATTGGCAAAAGACTATTTTTAATAGGATTTCAGAAGGGACGTTAGAGTTTTTTGGTGCGATTTCGTGGCGTGTCCGTCCTTCACTGCCATGGTGTTTTGGTGTGGCGGAGGGCTGTTTTCAGCACCGGAGGCAGTACAACGGGAAAAGGTTCGCAAAATTGGAAAAAAGTTTTAATATTGGCACCGGAGGCAGTACAACGGGAAAAGGTTCGCAAAATTTGCAAAAGGCTATTTTTAATAGGATTTCAGAAGGGACGTTAGATTTTTGGTGCGATTTCGTGGCGTGTCCGTCCTTCACTGCCATGGTGTTTTGGTGTGGCGGAGTATTGGCAAAAGACTTTTTTTAATAGGGTTTCAGAAGGGACGTTAGACACTTTTTTGGTGCGATTTCGTGGCGTGTCCGTCCTTCACTGCCATGGTGTTTTGGTGTGGCGGAGGGCTGGTTTCAGCACCGGAGGCAGTACAATGGGAAAAGGGTGGCAAAATTGGGAAAAGACTATTTTTAATAGGATTTCAGAAGGGACGTTAGACACTTTTTTGGTGCGATTTCGTGGCGTGTCCGTCCTTCACTGCCATGGTGTTTTGGTGTGGCGGAGTATTGGCAAAAGACTATTTTTAATAGGGTTTCACAAGGGACGTTAGACAGTTTTTTGGTGCGATTTCGTGGCGTGTCCGTCCTTCACTGCCATGGTGTTTTGGTGTGGCGGAGGGCTGTTTTCAGCACCGGAGGCAGTACAACGGGAAACGCCGACCCCGGCAGACGCAAGGGGGAGCGCGCCAGGGAATAATACTTTTGACCCTTGTTTCGGACTACTACCACTTCGCCAGCTACTACTACTACTACTTCTTCTTCTTCTGGAATTGCCTTTTGAACAGAAGGGGTAGCAGGAGCAGGAGCAGCAGCAGCAGCAGGAGGAAAAAGTAGCTAAATTACTTTACTTCGTGTGATCCCCACCATGACATTTATACATTTTCTTACTGGCAAATCTTCTGGCATTCTATCTGACATATCTTCTGGCATTCAATCTGGCATTCTATCTGGCATATCTTCTGGCATATATTCTGACATATCTTCTGGCATTCTATCTGACATATCTTCTGGCATATATTCTGACATATCTTCTGGCATATCTTCTGGCATATCTTCTGACATATCTATCTGGCAAATCTTCTGGCATATCTTCTGGCATATCTTCTGGCATATCTTCTGACATATCTATCTGGCATATCTTCTGGCATATTTTCTGGCATTCTATCTGGCAAATCTTCTGGCATTCTATCTGGCATTCTATCTGGCATATCTTCTCGCATATTATCTGGCATTCTATCTGGCATATCTTCTGGCATATCTTCTGGCATATCTTCTGACATTCTTTCTGACATTCTTTCTAACTTTCTTCTGCACATTCTTTGTCCCATATCTTCCTACATGAGGTCCGGCAGGGAACACTTGGCGTGGATACTCGCGGTTGAGGTCCGGCGGGGAACACTGGGCGTGGATGGTCGTGGTTGAGGTCCGGCAGGGAACACTGGGCGAGGATGGTCGTGATTGAGGTCCGGCAGGGAACATTGGGCGTGGATGGTCGTGGTTGAGGTCCGGCAGGGAACACTGGGCGTGGATGGTCGTGGTTGAGGTCCGGCAGGGCACACTGACGTGGATGGTCGTGGTTGAGGTCCGGCAGGGCACACTGACATGGATCGCAGTGGAGCAGGAGGAGGACGAGGAGGACGAGGAGGAGGACGAGGAGGACGACGAGGAGGAGGACAACGAGAGGAGGAGGAGGAGGAGAAGGAGGAGGACGAGGAGGACGAGGAGGACCAGGCAACTGACATAAAATCTAACAACCCTCACCTGGCAGGTGGGGAACTCATCTTTTTCTATGGGTTTCAGCCGTGTTTTTCCATCCGGGAGGCCTGCAGCACCAGCTCCAGCAGCAGCAGCAGCAGCGGCAGCGGCAGCGGCAGCGGCAGCAGCAGGCAGCAGGCAGCAGGCAGCAGGCAGCAGCAGGCCCAGCAGGCCAAAAAGCTATTTTTAATAGGATTTCAGAAGGGACGTTAGACACTTTTTTGGTGCGATTTCGTGGCGTGTCCGTCCTTCACTGCCATGGTGTTTTGGTGTGGCGA
>CAMXCT020003768.1:2500-12804 GCA_947184155.2 Cladocopium goreaui
CTCACTCACTCTCACTCACTCACTCACTCACTCACCCACTCACCCACTCACCCACTCACCCACTCACCCACTCACCCACTCACCCACTCACCCACTCACCCCCTCACCCACTCACCCACTCACCCACTCACCCACTCACCCACTCACCCACTCACCCACTCACCCACTCACCCACTCACCCACTCACCCACTCACCCACACACCCACACACCCACACACACACACACTCAATCACTCACTCACTCACTCCCTCCCTCCCTCCCTCACTCACCCGCTCACTCACTCACTCACTTCACTTCACTTCACTTCACTTCATTTCACTTCACTCACTCCCTCACTCACTCACTCACTCACTCACTCACTCACTCACTCACTCACTCACTCACTCACTCACTCACTCACTCACATACATCATCATCATCATCATCATCATCACCATCATCATCATCATCACCATCATCATCATCATCATCATCATCATCATCATGTGCCAGCGATGTTTACCAGCCACAGGGCATGCAGAAAGAGATCACAAAATGTGCGGCTGCGCTCGAAAGAGTGCAGAACATTACTTTGGTCAGCGGAAGTATGGTGAGCACACCATCGTTTTGATAGTGTGTCGGAAAAAAAAACATCAGAGCCTGGTGGAGCTCGATGAAAGCGAAGCAACTTACTCACAAACAACTTACCCTACGTACATACATACATAGATACCTAAATACATACCTACCTACCTACATACATACCACCATCGTCCCTCCATCACTCTTATCCTTCCTCTTCCCTTCTCGCTTTCTGTGCTCCGTCTAAGTCTGTTTCTTCACTGAGGTCGATGCCTTCGTCCTTACCAAACGGTTCGGCTTCGGTCGAGCCGACACCACGTTGGCCGGTGGTGGGGACGTTAATGGGAGGCTTCACACTCACTCACACTCACTCACATTCACTCACACTCTCTCACACTCACTCACACTCACTCACATTCACTCACATTCACTCACTCACTCACTCACCTACCTCACCTAACTCACCTACCTCACCTACCTCACCTACCTCACCTACCTCACCTACCTCACCTACCTCACCACCTACCTCACCACCTACCTCACCTACCTCACCTACCGCACTCACTCATTCACCCACTCACTCACTTCACTTCACTTCACTTCACTTCACTTCACTTCACTTCACTTCACTTCACTTCACTTCACTCACTTCACTCACTCTCACATCCCTCACTCACACACAAAACACTCGCATCACTCACTCACACTCTCACTCACTCACTGTACATGAACATACATACATACACACAAACTCACCCACCATCACCGCTCCATCACTCTTATACTTCCTCTTCCCTTCTTGCTCTTCTATGGTCAGTCTAAGTCTAAAGAAGTTGGTAACATGTGGGGTTATCCGGTCCTTTAATTATGGGGTTGATGGGAACACGAACACTGGTTGGGCCATCCTCAGAAAGGCCAGCCACTTGGAATCATCCCGTAGCCATAATTCCCATTTGAAGCCATAATTCTGGCTGAATTATAAGCACTAACCTCAAGATAGCATAGCTGAGACTTCTTCCGAACATCATTCCAATGACCGCGTGGGTCGTGTGTTGATGATATATTCCATTCATCCAGGAAACGTGAAACCACCAAGCCAGGAACTTGGTGAGCTCGTGAGGGATCCAGTTCCCTGAGCCCAGGATTTTCCATGGAAACGCCCGACAGGTCTGGGCTGATTGATCATCCCCATGCCCCTTTTCTTCTGCCGCACCGATGCCGACCCTGCAGGCATGTCTCTACAAATGCCTGAGGTGATTTGTGACGCTGGTGCTGTCACCACCAGAGTGTGGATGGCCCCAAGTCACAACACTGCCATCTGTCAAAATGGCAGCAAAAGCTCTTGGTGCAGCATGAATCTGCTGGACATTTTTGAGCTGATCCCTGACCATGGTGCTGTCGCCACCATCATAACGATTGCCCCACGTCACAACACTGCCATCTGCTAGAATTGCAGCAAAAGCTCCGTCTGCCGCATAAATCTGCCGAACATTCTTGAGCTGATCCCTAACCATGGCGCTGTCGCCCCCATTTCCTCGCTCGCCCCACCTCACAACGCTGCCATCTGCTAGAGTTGCAGCAAAAGCTGAGTGTGTGGCGTGAATCTTCCGAACATTATTGAGCTGATCCCTGACTCTGGCGCTGTCACCGCCATAGGCCGAATGGCCCCACGTCACAACGCTGCCATCTGCCAAAATGGCAGCAAAAGCGAAAGCTGTGGCATGGATCTGCTGAACGCGCTTGAGCTGATCCCTGACCATGGCGCTCTTGCCACCATTCCGTTGATCGCCCCACGTGATAACGCTGCCATCTGCTAGAAGTGCAGCAAAAGAGAACCTTGTGGCATGGATCTGCTGAACGTTCGTGAGCTGATCCCTGACTCTGGTGCTGTCACCGCCAAACTGCGGATTGCCCCACGTCACAGCGCTGCCATCTGCTAGAATTGCAGCAAAAGAGAACCTTGTGGCATGAATCTGCTCCACGTTCTTGAGCTCATCCCTGACTCCGGTGCTGTCACCACCAAAGTCTGGATCGCCCCACGTCACAATGCTGCCATCTGCTAGAATTGCAGCAAAAGCTCTGCATGTGGCATGGATCTGCTGGACATTTTTGAGCTGATCCCTGACTCTGGTGCTGTCACCGCCAGACTGCGGATTGCCCCACGTCACAACGCTGCCATCTGCTAGAATTGCAGCAAAAGCGGAGTGCGTGGCATGAATCTGCTCCACGTTTGTGAGCTGATCCCTGACCTCATCGCTATCGCCACCACAGTGTGGATTGCCCCACGTCACAATGCTGCCATCTGCCAAAATTGCAGCAAAAGAGTCCCGTGTGGCATGGATCTGCTGCACATTCTTGAGCTGATCCCTTACTCCTGTGCTGTCGCCCCCAAAGTCAGAATTGCCCCATGTGACGACACCACCTCCAGGGCACCACAAGGCCATCGCACAATCGGTTGCAGCTACTTTGGGCTGCTGTGCTACAGCTGTTATGCCGTCTCCACTTTGAAGCCCGGAATCTTGAAGAGGTTCCGTTGGATTCAAAAGTCGTCCATCCGGGGCAGCAAGTCTGAGGAAAGCTTGCCCCAAAGACTGCTGCGCCGCCAATTTCAGATCCAAAACGGTGCCGTCCAGTGGTAGCGATAGCGAGGCACACCGGCCACTGGGCAACAACACATTCAGTTGCAGGGTGTTGACCGGTTCCGCACAACTGCTTTCTGGCAGCCCCACAGCGTCCTGGGCCTCACCGATCAAGTTGCGCTTTTTGCTTTCGGGGTCCATGGCGAATTTGGCCAACCCAGTGGCAGGAAACAATGGCACATGTAGATGTGACTTTCCTAGCAAACTCTTTAAGCATGTTTAAACTTGCACTCATCTAGTCATGATGGATGAGGGACTATGATTGCCGTAGATGCCAAGCATGCCTTTCAAAAACAGTCAGCTTTCGTTCAAAACTTTGGTTCTCAAAGGCTGCCTGCACCAACTGAGCATGATCCAACTCTGATTTCGACACTTCGCCATGTACCCTGACACTTCAGGAATTGTAGGTAGTGATTTCACTGTGAAGGAAGACCTAGTAAAGATCTTGGGAAACAAATCTATTGTCCAGCAAACCATGTTTGTTTTTTTGACAATTCTTGCGGATGGCTTACGTGTTTGTACCGAAAAGCGCTGGCATGATCTGGCATGTGTGTAGAAAGGGTTCTGGATGGCGCCGCTCCGAATTTTACCACGGAAATGAAAGGGTGCCTGACACAAGGTCAATCCTTCCCACCAGGCCTTATATAACTTATGGATAAAGGTTCTTGACCATCATTCACAATCAACCCCTATAAGAATGGGCTGGTATAAAAGCAATGTTTCCGTTGGTCAAATTCCTTTGTTCATTGCTAAAACCATTCCATTTTTCACCAGCCGTGGAGAGTTTCCATCAACCCACTTCCAGCGTCTCATATTCGACCAGACACTATGGGAGCATCCCCGAGCAGGTTGGCCGCGGTACCTGGCTTTATGAAGATTCAAACCACCGCTGTCATGTTATGTCATTTTTTGGCACCAGTGGAGTGCATTTGGGTACCCCATGTTACAATGCAATTCACCTGTTGCATGATGAACTGTTGGGAGTGGCCTCACCTCTCCTTCAACGTCCAAGTCCCACGGATGAACAAAAGAAAACCCATGAAACAACACTGCTTCAACCACCATCCAAAATTCAGGTGAACGGTGATGTAGCACCAATGAACCCATCGAATTTGTCATTTTGGGGAGTTATTTACTGTAGCCATTTTTGGGAAGTGAAAAGAATTGGTCTATACTTTTATCCCCATTGATTGTTGACAATTCTTCCCATTTCTGGCCTGATGAATCCCCTATTCTATTTCTCAAGTTGTTCCTTCTTCTTATGCGGATTTGCCTGATCATGAAAAGTTTGATATGTGATGATTGAAATGGGAAAGTGATGGTCAACCTTCAAAGAAATTCACTGAGAAGTGATCAACCGTGCTCGTGGTCACTGATCACTATCACTGAAAATTTATTTTCCCATTGATTTTTGGCAAGTCGTTTCATTTATGGCGGGTAAATCCTCAATCTATTCTACATGACGGTTGACTCATGGTTGATCATCACTTCTCCCCGACATGACCAGATCCGGCCCACATCGGGCGAAAGGTCCAGACCTGAAAGCTCCGCCCAGCGAAACCAAGGCCTTCAGCGGAAGCGTTTCGGAAGCTGCTCAGGTTGAGCCGCCACAATACTTCATGGGAAGATGGGGAAGACCACCATACGTGACATGTTTCTTCTTTTTGTTTTGCAGGAAAATACAAACAAATTATGGTAGATTGGTTTCTAGATTTTTCTGGCAACTGTCAGATTTACGGAGAGGATGGTTAAGCTATGGCTGGCCTACCTGATTGATCAAACCTGGAAACATATACATTGTACAGTAGGTTGAATCTCAGATGAGAACTGGACTTCATAGATTTGGAAAACAACATGTTGGTGGTTTTCCTATGCTCATTCTGGCAAAGATGAACTTGGATACACATCCAACTAGCTTGAGGTTGAAAGGTTATCTCTAATATCTTTTGAACACATCTCAAAAGAATATATGGGTAAACAATGGTAAGCATGTCCTAACCTGCTTCAAAATATTTCCTACCAGTAGAAAGAATTCTCCAGCTGCTAAGATGCAAGTCATCTTCGACCGTGCGAATTCCGAGCCCAGTTATCCACCCTGAACATCTCCGAAAATTGTGCAAATCAAATGCTTGGATGATACCCAAAAAAACAACATCGCAACATCCCGTAGCTATACCAAGTGGTGACAATGGCAACAGCAATGGCAGCAAAGGCAAGGAGATGGCAACAAGATGGCAATAAGCAGTCCCAATGAAACAAGAGTAGCGCTCAAGGAGCCGACATCATTAAGCATCCACAATATTCTACAATCACTGGTTGGAATGCGCGTCATGTTGTTTGTGAGGGTGTGATGTCCCAAATACAAAATTCTCATGGATGTGGTACTGCATACTTGATAGTTCATCTGGACTTCTATTTTTGATTGCGGGAAGCCCGCTAGAACAATATTCTAGGAACTCTAGTATACACCCCTGAATTTCCAGGTAACATATCTGAGATCTTTCAATTCGGTCATCTCAAACCTTTTCGTATCGCTCATCCTGCGACTTTTGACTTGATGTCCGTGGCCCTACAGTGAAGCCACCTGTTTAGGCATAGTAATCTTTTGGGGGTGGGTCACAGTACCCAAATATATCCAATGATAGTTCTAGAAATATCTCAGGCTGACACATTAGGTTTACCGTTTTTGCAATAAAGATGCCATCTCCCATCATATTATTTTTTTCAATATGGCCCAGAAAAGTACAGTAAACAATCTTCCAAGTAGATTCCCCAAATAGATCCAAGTGGATACTAGATAAATCCCACGGTTAAGCACCATTTCCATTCATTTCCTCTTTCAACTGGCCTTAGCTGCCCGGCCCATACCCCATTTTCAGACACACAGCCTCCGCGGTGAACGAACACATCATGCGCGCTCCGGCATCTTGCTGCGAGAGAAGACCATACTCCTGGACGCAATGGTTGAAGCAAGCATTTTGATGGAGGGATTTCCCAACTTGTTAAGTGGGGTGTGTCCAAAAAGTGTGGCATACCCAATTGTTAGTGGAAAAATGATCATACACAATGTTTAAAGCTCTGAGACCACCCCAGGCATGTGGCAATGTATCAAGTCATTTGTTACCTCCAAAAAATGTTTCACTGCCGAAACATGGCACGTCAATCTGAGGGTTTGCGTGTCAAAGGTTCATAGTTTTCAGATCACATCCGCAACATCTTTGTTGATGATCCGTGAAGTACTGTCCCAATCGTTCCCAATCTCTGCCAGAATGATCCGCCATGGTCCTGCTCGAACATTCACTCGGAGGAGCGCCTCCACAAAGATCTTGTAGATCCCAGCAACCCGCCGATGTAAGCCACAAACACCTCAGGTGTTCAAGCACAACACCACAGATTTTGATTCATTTACCAAGCAAAAACGGGATATTCAATGGGAAGATACTTGGGAAGAATTACCAATCCTCATTGGATCATTGGGAAATTTGAAGATTTAACAATATGTAACAATGATTTTTTGATGGCATTGATGGTAAAATGAATGCTGCTTGGTGGTTTTTCGGAATGTTTCGTCAGTGGAGATCACTAGAGATCATCCCAAATGGGTCAAAACCTGTCTTTGTTGACATAAAGTTAGGGGGAATAAACATCCATCAACCAGCTATTTCAGGGCAATTACCTAGAGGTTTTGACCCATGACCACATTTGAAACCACCTCAGACCCTCTCCATGGGACGATTTTTTGTTGTTTTTTGTTTTCTCGAGGTTTTTGCCACCCTGGCCCAAGAATGCCCCAAAACCCATGGAAAAAGCCAAAAAACGAAAAAATGTTTCACCCCATGTCACCTGTCCAGCTTCTCCTCAGACCCTCTCCATGGGTCGAAACTTTTTTTTTGGTTTCTCGCGGTTTTTGCCACTGTGTCAGTCCAACAATATCAGTTGCTCATTTTTTTGTGTTTTTTGTTTTCCTGTTTCTTGGGCTTCTGGGAGAATTGTTCGCCCTGACAAATATCCATTGGCACAGCTTTCACCCCTCCACATGTTATATTGATGTCCTCATTGAGTTACTGATTTTGGCTATTGAGCCATCAGAGAACATCTACCGTAAAAACAGCTCTATCACCCACCTCTTCAGGCACTCCATTGGACTGATGTTTTATTGGTATGCCGAGGTTTGGTTCCTCATCTTTAAAGATTTGGCTCGTGTTCTTCAAACCTGGAATCACAAAACATATATTTTCCAAAATGGATTGTTTAAGCAACACTTTGTTGTACAAAAAAATGTGTGTCTCAAAGTGTTTGCTCCTTCAAAAACGCAATATTGTATCCCTCACGACAAGATTCTTCTAAAGAAGAATGTTGTTTTCCTTCGGAAGAAACAGATGCTATTTTGTAGAATGCCACATCATTCTTCTTGGCAACTCTTGCATGCCACAGATACAGCATTTCTTGAAAAAATGTCGGTATTCCTTTGAACATACATGTTCATTTTAAATTTTAACGGTTCAATCTTTCATTGTACAATGTAATAGGTTGAAAGAAGCAAGATTCTTGTAGTCATGCATTATATCTTGAAAAACACTAGTCTAAGATGTACTAGTCTTTCAAACAACATGTATGGTTGAAAAAGGTTGAAATATACAATATCTTCAACGCAAATCCTTCCCCCTCCCACTAGTCAGACATCACCCCTAATTACAAAAATCAGCTAAATGCCATTCAAGGACGCAATGCTCCTAGCAGGCTGTACACTACAGCTGGGGAATACAAACAATTTTTGTTCAATACAGCCTACAGCCCATTATCTCCTTTGAAAGGGGCAGCAATTGTGCAGAGCATGCAAAAAATCGTTCAAACATGTGCTTGTATTTTTACATTTCACAAAGGCACAGTACACAATTCACTGCAGAAAGCAGGGTTGTTTTCAAGGTGCATGATCTTCTCCAAAAAAGACACTTGTTCAAGATACAGCCTTTTTTTCAACAAGTGCATTTCAAAAGTTTCAGTTGCGCTTTCCTGCACAAAGTGTATTGTTTCCCTGCAAGTATGTTACTGTTTTTCAACAAGGCAGCGCTTTTAAGGCAAAATATAGATGATGCCTGGAAAAGGTCTAGATTCAATCGTAGTTAAACCATCTTTTGAAGAAGTGCATGTTCAATCTGGACATGTTCTTTTGTGAAAAGCACCCATGAACAGCATGAAAGGATGCAGAACACTTTCCAGAACATGCAGAATTTGTAGCTGGAAATTGCACTAATGTCTGTTCAATATCAAATACATATTTTTCGAGAAAAAATAAACTATTGTGAAATTAAAGGACCGGATAACCCCACAAGTCAACTTCTTCCAATAATAAGCATGAAAGGTTGTAGCAGGGACGGGGAAAGAAGGTTAGGGGAAAGGAGGCGGTGAAGGATCGAGAAGTTAAAACAGTTGTGAGTGACAAAGTGGAATGTGAAAGATGGTGTGTGTGTGTGTGTGACACAGCAGTGTGTGAAAGATGGCGTGTGTGAAAGTTGTGTGTGAAAGAGAGTGTGTGACAAAGTTGTGTGTGAAAGATGGTGTGTGACAAAGTGGTGTGTGAAAGATGGTGTGGCGAAAGATGGTCGGTGTGTGACAAAGTTGTGTGTGAAGGATGGTGTGGTGAAAGATGGTGTGTGACAAAGTGGTGTGTGAAGGATGGTGTGCTGAAAGATGGTGTGGGTGAAAGTCCTGTGTGAAAGAGAGCATGTGACAAAGTTGTGTGTGAAAGACGGTGTGTGGCAAAGTGCTGTGTGAAAGATGGTGTGTCAAAGATGGTGTGTGACAAAGTTGTGTGTGAAAAATGGGGTGGTGAAAGATGGTGTGTGGAAGATGGTGTGGTGAAAGATGGTGTGACAAAGTGGTGTGTGACAAAGCGGTGTGTGAAACTTGGTGTGTCAAAGATGCTGTTTGACAAAGTTGGGTGTAAAAGATGGTGTGTGAAAGATGGTGTGTTACAAAGATGGTGTGTAAAAGAGGGTGTGTCAAAGATGGTGGGTGACAATGTGGTGTGTGAAAGATGGTGCGTGAAAGATGGTGGGTGACAAAGTTGGGTGTGAAAGATGGTGTGCGAAAGATGGTGTGTGACAAAGTGGTGTGTGAAAGAGGGTGTGTCAAAGCTGGTGCCACGCCTGCCACGCAAAACGACAGTGGATGTGAGTTTGTGCCACGCCTGCCACGTGAAACGAAGGTGGATGTCACCAAGTGCCACGCCTGCCACGCAAAGTGGCGCGGCGCCCCAGGCGCCAAATCCCGGCCCAAGGGCACCACCCAGTACCATCTGTCCCACGCCTGCCACGCAAAACGACGGCAGATGTCAGTTTGTGCCACGCCTGCCACGTGAAACGAAGGTGGATGTGAGGTTGTACCACGCCTGCCACGCAAAGTGGCGCGGCGCCCCAGGCGCCAAATCCCGGCCCAAGGGCGCCACCCAGTACCATCTGTCCCACGCCTGCCACGCAAAACGACGGCAGATGTCAGTTTGTGCCACGCCTGCCACGTGAAACGAAGGTGGATATCAAGTTGTGCCACGCAAAACGACGGCAGATGTCAGTTTGTGCCATGCCTGCCACGTGAAACGAAGGTGGATGTGAGGTTGTGCCACGCCTGCCACGCAAAGTGGCGCGGCGCCCCAGGCGCCAAATCCCGGCCCAAGGGCGCCACCCAGTACCATCTGTCCCACGCCTGCCACGCAAAACGACGGCAGATGTCAGTTTGTGCCACGCCTGCCACGTGAAACGAAGGTGGATGTCAAGTTGTGCCACGCCTGCCACGCAAAGTGGCGCGGCGCCCGAGGCGCCAAATCCCGGCCCAAGGGCGCCACCCAGCACCATCTGTCCCACGCCTGCCACGCAAAACGACGGCAGATGTCAGTTTGTGCCATGCCTGCCACGTGAAACGAAGGTGGATGTCAAGTTGTGCCACGCCTGCCACGCAAAGTGGCGCGGCGCCCCAGGCGCCAAATCCCGGCCCAAGGGCGCCACCCAGTACCATCTGTCCCACGCCTGCCACGCAAAACGACGGCAGATGTCAGTTTGTGCCACGCCTGCCACGTGAAACGAAGGTGGATGTCAGGTTGTGCCAC
>CAMXCT020003768.1:12904-20404 GCA_947184155.2 Cladocopium goreaui
AACAAAGCAGCGGGACCTTTCTTCAGTTGGCAGCTGTGATCTTTTACCTGGGTTTTGCATCAAGCCCTGGGGCACAGTTCGGCACATTTCGCACCTGAAAACCAGCTGCAGAGTAAGTTGGACACTGCTCACCTCGCCATGTCTCACCCTGACACATCCATGTACCAGTGTTCTCACTAATCATGGGGGATAATTCCGGGATAATCTAACAAAATCGTGGGTTTAACGGTTTAATGTTAAAACAGAGATTTGACCAAGCTGGCACAATTTCATGGAAATCAAAGAGTACCTCTCAAAGGTCAACTGTTCAATTCCGGCCCTGTGGATAGGGGCTATGAACCACCATCAATATCCTCAACCCTTGGGCGGGGGATACTTGGAGGATCACTTGGGGTACAAATAAGATCAAATAAATGGGATGATCCAAGTACTACATATAGATTTCTGCACAAAAAAACCAGCCATGTCCAGCTTGTCATCCGGAGCACTCAGCTTCCCAACATCCGTACCAGCAATCCACACCTGGCCATATCGGGCCCAGGGACTTCATGGCCAGCATGGGGAATCCCCGCCAAGTCACCGATCACCCCAAAAAGGTTTCAATACGAAAATCGGCCGGTGACTTGGACCGGGGGGGTATAGCCCTATGCCAAAACGGAAACCTCTGGCGATTTGGCGTTCTCCGATCTGGTTGATTCGGCTCGGAGCCTCACCTAGACCCGAGAAAAAACCGTCCATGGATGAACAAGGAAAAAACACTGCTTCAACCATCCAAAATTCGTGATGTAAACTGTGCTCATGGTTCAAAACTCGGGTACACCAACAAACTCACGAAATTGGTCATTTTGGGAGATGTTTTAACATCATTTTTGGGAGGTGAATAATTTTGGTCTACACTTTGATCCCCATTGATTGTTGACAATTCTTCCCATGGCTGGTGAATCCCCTATTCTATTTCTCAAGTTGTTCCTTCTTCTGATGCGGATTTGCCTGACCATGAAAAGCTTGATATGCGTTGACTATTTCATTTAAACGGGAAAGTGATGATCAACCTGAATCAACCTTCAAAGAAATTCACTGGAAAAGTGATCAACCGTGCTCATGGTCACTGATCACTATCACTGAAATTCTATTTTCCCAGTGATTGTTGGCAAGTCGTCTCATTTATTGCGAGTAAATCATCAATCATCAAGTTTGACTCATGGTTGATCATCGCTTTCCCCCCCGACTCCGACATGACCAAATCCGGCCCAACACAAACAAAACGGGAACGGGCTGGTCCAGACCTGAAAGCTCACGTCGCCCAGCAGAACCAAGGCCTTCAGCGGAAGCGTTTCGGAAGCTGCGGTCGAGCCACCAATATTTGGGCAGACTGGGGAGGCCACGATATGTGGCGTGTTTTTTCAGGAAAATCATGCAAAATCGAGACGAGTCTCAAAGGCCACCTAGCAATGGCAGGAACCTGGAATCTCATAGGGGAATCGGGTTTCGATTTGAAAAGCGACATGCTGCTGTTGTTGCTGCTTATGGCAAAGATGAACTTGGATACACATCCGAGTAGCCTGAGGTTGAAAGATTCATCAGATTATCTTTTGAAAACATCTCGGAAGAATCTATTGATAAACACATGTCCTATAAACTGCTTCAACATATGTCCTACTAGTAGCAAGAAATCTCCATCTGCTTAGATGCAAGTCATCTACAACCGTGGGAATTCCGAGCCCGGCTGTCCACCCTGCACATCTCCGAAAATTCAGCAAATTGAATGCAGGGATTATTTAAATGTACCTAAATTTATCCAATGATAGTTCTGGAAATATCTCAGACATGGTGACATACTAGATTACGTATTTGGTTTGCCATTCTTGCCACAATGATACCATTCTCGATCGTACTATATAGTTCGTTCAACATGGCCCAAAACACTAGACAATCTTCCAAGTAGTTTCTGCAAATAGTGGATATATGGAGGTTTCCTAGAATGGAGGCATATAACCCCCAAATCATCCAAAATGATGTCATTTTAGCATTGAAACCAATGGTTTTTGGGGAGCCCCCATGTTAAGAAACCCCAGATACCTTCACCGCCTGCGCGTGAACACGTCATGCGCGCTCCGGCGCGCTGCTGCGCGAGAGAAGACCATACTCCTGGACGCGATGGCTGAAGCAAGCATTTTTTGATGAAGCTTTCCCAAGATTTCCCAAGAATTACATAATTATATCAATCATGAGAATTTTGTTAGGAAGAAATAATTCACCAAGTCTTGGTTCACAGGGATGCCCCCTACTTAGCTGAGGTGATTGAGAAGCCAGGAGAATTGCAATATATTGGAATATGATGAGAGCTCAGATCTCCAAATCGGCTATCAAAGTCATTTGGGTACCTTTCCGACCCAAGGCTGATCAATTTTTCGCAGCATAGCTTGGGGGTCGATAATTTTGATCCATATGTCCTTTTTAAGAAAAGCTAGCAGCTCAGGTCCTCTTTAGGGTCAGCGAACCATCTAAGACCATCTATCCAGTTCCTAAATATCTGGCTGTGTCCATTCCTGTTCCCTAAGTTTTGATGGCTATTTGGGGGAAAAAATAACCCATTTTCAGAGCAAAAACAATATCATTGCAAAGTGATTAATCAGCATAAATCACTATACATCCCTAACCAGTGGTTACCACGATGGTTTCAGACCTCAATCACAGCGGTACCACCTTCATTTTTTCAATCAGCTCTGCAACTTCAGTGTCTAAAAATGCCACAAAATCTCAGCATGTTTATATAGTATTATATAGTATGTGTGTGATCTTTAATGGGGGACATATGGGAAAAATTGGGAACATATGGGAAAAATTGGGAACATATGGGAAAAATTGGGAACATGTGGGAAATTGATGATTAATACCCCGATGATGGGTATTAGAATGATTTATCAACACAACATAATGGGGAAAATGATGATCAAGAATCAAGAATCAAAATTTGACACTGTATCCGATCTGCAAAGAAAACCAAATGGAGCTGAACAACTTATTCTCACCTGACCAATCTTGCCACCGGCAAGGCATGAGCTCTAAATGTCGTTGGTGAATGGAACCATATAATGAGATAGCAATAGATAGCACTAAGACATTACCCAACCATTCAAATATCGATCAAAAAGTGTCCCGTTCCGACCAGACAAGACGACAAGGACACCGAAATTCATCCCCGATACCCCTGATTGTTTCCAAGTTGCCATCAAACAAGCCGGAGGGGGAAACCAGGGTCCTAAGCTTTCCTTTCAAGATCAAGTCTGGAAGAAAAAACATGGCCAATGACCCAATGCCAATTTCAGAAGCCTTACAAACGGTTAATCTCCTCCCCCGTTTACATTAAATGCCTCCATTCTATGGTCCCAAATATCTGATGTCATCCCCAGACCATGTTTTCTGGAGGATTTTCGGGTGAAGGAATGACTTGGTACAGTGGCTACAGTGGCTCACCAGTAAGTTTCAACCCGAGGACTAACTGGGTGGATCTGAAACCCGATTTTGATCAGGGAGCCTGCATAAATGAGGGACACCCTAAGCTGCGAAAATTAGTGTGTTTGAAAATGTTTTGTTCTGCTGTATACCAGCAATTTATGGAAACGTTCAAAGGGAAAATTGATGAAAATGGTGAACCATCGATGTTTAGCGATAAAAACCCGAATTTCCGATCCAACTGGCAATTTAAAAAATGGGCCTTCGGATTGAGAAAAACACCCACTTCAACTCCTGCGGAAAGGCTTTTTAAGACCGGAAAGCATGGCTATGGGATGGTACTTGGGGGCGCAAGCTAGATCTGAAAATGTATATATTCATGGGATTTTAAGCCCATAAGTTGGGATCTAACATGATATGACCTATGGTAAGTTCACCTGCAAGCCCCCCAGTCGCCCAGTCGCTCCTGTTCCCTTGGCACTGCTTGAGGTTCCTCGGTTTCGCTGGTGCTGGGCCATCCCCTTGAAGTTTCAGGCTTTCAAAGATGAGACCATAGAGCATTGTTTGTTTTTACATCTTTTTGGGATAGAAGTAGAAGGCAAAATTCATAGAAAAATCTGAACTTATCACTGGTTCTTCATATCCATCCGGAACCAAAACGATGCCCACATCTACATGTGAAACCTCCAATTTCAGGCTGCAATATCACCTGCAAACGATTCGCCCTGGGAATTTCTGCCGCTGCTTGGTGATCTGAACGCAGCTATGCGGAGCTAAAATCTGGACCATCTAATCATTAAAACCCAAAGTCAAGTGAACAAAATTGAAGACCAATGGTGTTAGTTTACCTCAATTTTCAGAAACACCCAGCGATTTTCCATGTTTGTTCATCAGCACTAAACACATGCAACAGAAGCCCTCCCTACGACTTGGATTTTGGTCGAGATATGTCCATTAGATTCCCCGGTCCTGGTGAATTAACCAGTCACTCCTTGAGAAATCCATAAGAAAAATGGTGGTTTTTCAACAAAAAAATGGGGAACAGAGATGTTTCCAGGTGGTCCAATTGAAGAACATCACCACCATGCGTTTGCTTTCAGAATCTACTCAGACTTGATAAGACACCAACACATCACAAAATAATTACTGTAAATGTTAAGAAAAAAAACAAAGAAACCACAAAATTTCAGGCGTGAAAAATGAGCAGAACGTCTGAACGTCTTTCAAATCACCCACTCAACCCAGGAACAGAGCGTGGAGCCCAGAGTTTGATGCGAGCATCCACCAGATCCTGCGAACGACGGGAGAAATGCCATGAAGGAACTGTTGGAAAATGGTGGTGGGAACACCAGCAGCATCACTTGAGGTTTATATCAGCAGCATTTGTTCATGGTTTTACCGGTTTGACCCATGACAAATTGTGGATGGTTCACAATTTGGACATTGGGAAATAAGTGGCAAAAAGTGTCGTTTTAAGCATCGAACATAGGGATCTCCAATCATCAAGACATGGTATGACTGACTCGATGGGATATCACGTGTAGACAACAACCACCATGGAGTTGACATCAAAGTCGGGAGTGGATGCCAATGGGGAAACCATCATCCCAGTAATGTGGGATTCACCCAATGCCATCTGCACCATCCCCCAGTCATCACCATTCTTCTGGGTGGAGACCATCCCGAAATGGTCGCTGTTTATGGCAGCCAGGGCTTACCACATTACATGACTTGATGGGGGTGATCATGCCTGCCGGGCTGAGAAACAATAACAGTGCGAGTCGATCTGCACGGACTAGACAACTATGAAGGGATGAATCTCCAGTGATAGCAGCTATCTTCATGTGAAAACCCTGCAGTGCCATGGAATCCCTGCGGAAGCTTTCAAAGCTTTCAGAAGGCAATCCCCAGCACTCCAAGCCACAAACCAAAATCACCAGGTTCAAACTACAGACAGAAACACCTCTGAGACCACCCCAGCAGACATGTGGCATTGGATCAATCCATCGAAAAAATGTTTCACTGCGAAACATGGCACTTCAATTTGAGCGTTTCTGGGTCTATTGCTCATAGTTTTGGATGACATCCGATTCTTATAATTGTTGATGATTCATAAAGTAGTACCCTCTGGTGAACTAACATAACTAACATAGCAATGGAAAATCACCATTTTTAATGGGAAAATCCACTATTTCTATGGCCATTTTCCATTGCTATGTTAGTTCACCAGTGGGTATCCCAATCATTCCCAATCAATCCGTAACATCCATAACATCCGTAACATCCGGTTGGCTGATGGTTCCTGCCTCCACAAAGACCTTGTAGATCCCAGCGAAGAGCCAAAGGCTGACCATGTAAGCCATAAACACCTCAGATGTTCACAGCGACCTGCCGATGTTGATTCATTTACCAACCATAGATATGGGAGATATGGGATTGTTAATGGAAAGATCTTTCGGAAGATTTACCAATACTCATTGGATCATTGGGAAATTTTAGGGGGATATAACTCAGATTTTCTGTTTTTTTCGTGATGTTTCACAATTCTTTCTATGGGATTGGTGGTTATCATCCCAAATAGGCCCGGTACCGTCATGGCTGAGGGTTCACCGTTTGCTGGCGCTGTCACCAGCATCACCCCACGTCACAAGGCTGCCATCTGCTAGAATTGCAGCAAAAGCATAGTGTGAGGCATGAATCTGCTGAACGCGCTTGAGCTGATCCCTGACCCTGGTGCTGTTGCCACCATTCCGTCGATCGCCCCACGTGATAACGCTGCCATCTGCTAGCAGTGCAGCAAAGGCGAATCTGTGGCATGAACCTGCTGGACATTTCTCAGCTGAACCCTGACTCTGGTGCTGTCGCCCCCAGTGAATGGATCGCCCCACGTCACAACACTGCCATCTGCTAGAATTGCAGCAAAAGCGGAGCGTGTGGCACAAATCTGCTGAACATTCTTGAGCTGATCCCTAACCATGGTGCTGTCGGCGCCGCCACCTAAACGCGGATTGCCCCATGTCACAACGCTGCCATCTGCTAGAACTGCAGCAAAAGCGTTGTGTGTCGCATGAATCTGCCGAACGTTCTTGAGCTGATCTCTGACACTGGCGCTGTCGCCCCCGTTGCATCGACTGCCCCACGTCACAACACTGCCATCTGCTAGAATTGCAGCCAAAGCGGAGTGTGTGTGGCACATATCTGCTGAACATTCTTGAGCTGATCCCTGACCATGGTGCTGTCGCCACCAAAGTCTGGATTGCCCCACGTCACGACGCTGCCATCTGCTAGAATTGCAGCAAAAGCGGAGTGTGTGGCACATATCTGCTGAACATTCTTGAGCTCATCCCTGACCATGGTGCTGTCGCCACCAAAGTCTGGATTGCCCCACGTCTCAACGCTGCCATCTGCTAGAATTGCAGCAAAAGCGTCCCGTGTGGCATGAATCTTCCGAACATTCTCGAGCTGACCCCTGACTCTGCCATCGCTGATGCTGTCGTCCACAAGGACAGAACGGTTCCATGTGACGACACCGCCCCCAGAACACCACAAGGCCACGGTGCTCTCTGTTGCAGCTGCTTTGAGCTTCGACTGAACAACAGCAGTGATGCTATCTCCATCTTGCAGCCCCGAAGCTTGAAGAGTTCTTTTCTGATTCAAAAGTCGCCCATCGGGGGCAAAAAGCCTGAGGAGACCTTGCCCCAAAGACTGCTGTGCCGCCAATTTCAAATCCAAAACGGTGCCGTCCAGTGGAAGCGATAGCGACGCAGACCGGCCGCTGGGCAACGACACGTTGAGGTGCAGGGTGTTGACAACCTCCTGGGCCTCACCGATCAATTTGCGCCTCTTGCTTCCGGGGTCCATGGCGAATTTGGCCAACTCAGTGGCTGGCACTAATGGCACAGATGTAATTATCTCGGCAAGCCATTCAAACTTGCACTCATCTCCTTATTTACGGCTGACTACGATGCCTTTACAAGCTTTCATAAACACAATGGGATAGAGCATCCAACTCGCAAGGACTTTCCAGGTACAATACACACCTGA
>CAMXCT020003768.1:25404-155909 GCA_947184155.2 Cladocopium goreaui
AATATAATCTAATATAATAATCTAATATAATATAGTATAATCTAATATACAATAGACAATAATAATCAATAATATACATATATATATTTTCCTCTTAGAGTCCAAAACTGATTTTCCTAGTAGCTATTAGGTCTCTAGCAACCGACGTTCCTCTTAGATTGTCAAAGCTTTGTGACTTCAACGGAGCAACATCAATCCGGATCATCATCCCATTTGGGAATCTCTCAGCATCATTTTCCCAGTGAACGTTACAAAATCAGGTTAATCTACTCAAAAAAAATCCACGGTACACTTTGGGAATTTGTAGTAGCAGTAGCACCAACTATGTTGGTAGGTTTTTTTTACTGTTCTGTATCTTTTTGGGGCTTGCAAACAAAGCAGAATAGATAACCCGATTTGGGACGAGTGAAACATCGCAACCATTTCTGGTCAAACGGGGGATAGCGATCTTGGTGGCTTTGGGTGTACATTGGGGAAAATGATGATCAAGTACATGGTAAGTGTTATCTAGATCTTGGATTGACCATTAATAACATCACTGTTGAATATTGACATACACCCTGTGGTCCAAAATCTGTAAAATTGACGAACACCTTACCCCTGGGTCTAGGGTGTGTGTTAATGATGATTTTGGAGTCGCGAAGCATGGAAACATTGCAAAAATTCATTAACATAAACCCTGTGGACCGTGACAACAAAATCCATGAATCAGTTGCAATTATCCAAACAGCTCTTAACATACACCTAGATACAGAAGATACAGAAGGCACAACCAGCCCCGAAAACTCTCCGACGACGATCAATAAATTCAGCAGCGCATTTTTTTCGATAGCCTCCCCAAAGGCGATCTCGGTTTTTCTGTTCTGTGCTCTTGTAAACTCATTTCAACGCTAGGTCCAAAAATGCCAGATAGCCAACACACTGGTTTCTACGCAAAACGTTGGACTTCTCTATGCTGTTTCTTTTTGAACAATACCCTCTGGTAAATTAACATAGACCCTGGCAGATAGGGGTTGGAAGATTAGTTTTCATTGAAACTAAGCTATTTTCAATGTCTATGCTAATTTACCAGACCGCAAAGCATGGGTCTTCCCGTTGAGTAGGAACACCAGCAGCAATGAGACATGAATATTGATGTTGGCATGTTAGTGTTTTAACATACACCTCATTTTTGAGCAAAAAAAATCTGAGGTGTATGTTAAGATTCCGGCAAATATGTAAAAAAAATGAGGTGTACGTTCAAGAAAAAAACAAGGAAAATGCACTCGAGCTACTATCATCAAGGATTGTTAACATTCTGCGAGGTGCCCTGGGAGGGGTCATGTTAAGATAAAAAAGCAAGGAAAACGCACTTCGAACTATCATCAAGCATTGTTAACATTCTGCAAGGTGCTCTGGGAGGGGCATGTTAAGGTAAAAACGCAAGGAACACGCACTTCGAACTACTCTCTTAAATATTAACGAGCACCTCATTTTTGAGCAAAAAAAATCTGAGCTGTATGTTAAGATTCCGGCAAATATGTAAAAAAATGAGGTGTACGTTAAAGAAAAAAAAACAAGGAAAATGCACTCGAGCTACTATCATCAAGGATTGTTAACATTCTGCGAGGTGCCCTGGGAGGGGTCATGTTAAGGTAAAAAAGCAAGGAAAACGCACTTCGAACTCCTATCATCAAGCATTGTTAACATTCTGCGAGGTGCTCTGGGAGGGGCATGTTAAGGTAAAAACGCAAGGAACACGCACTTCGAACTACTATCATCAAGGATTGTTAACATGCAGCGCGGAGCTCTGGGAGGGGTCATGTTAAGGTAAAAAAAAACCTATCTTCGAAGCCGTTTGGTGGTCAAACACGCGACCTTGGCAGCCATGTTGGCAGTGCCTGAACGCCGCGTGAGTGGCAAGTCACCTCCTGACAGAAATACCGATTCTTGCACGCACTGGGTACAAAAAAACATATCCAGCATGACTGGCCAGCCAACTGACCTCCAAGGAAAATCACCATTATCCCATTCAATGTTTAGGCAATGATACCTTCCAGTACTTTAACATAGACCCTGCCGTAGGGCTTCCTCGATTTTCTTATTATTTATAATTCATACTTTTTTAAAACAAAATATCACAGTGCTTGAACTTGTATATACTTTTCTGAAAAAAATAACACGGTGCTGCTACAGGGTCTATGTTAAGGGGAAATAGGAGCCCAAAAAGCTACAAAGATTCCAAAATGCAGAAGGGTCAATGTTTTGTTGCCCTCTCATGGGGTCCCCCCATTCTTGGAGCCAAAAAATGTTACAAATCAACAATTCTATAAGGAAACTGTTGTACAAAAAAACAGATGTCGTGTTTTGTTTCTTTTTGGGCTCTCCCAATTTTCTTTTATAATTTTATTAAAAACAAAATATCACAGTGCTTGAACGGGGTCTATGTTGAGGGGAGTTCAGAGGTATGACAATGATCCCGATTGTCTTGTATACACTTTTCAGAGAAACAATAACATGGTGCTGCTACAGGGTCTATGTTAAGGGGAATAGGAGCCCAAAAAAGCTACACAGAATCCAAAATGCAGAAGGGTCAATGATTTCTGCCCTCTCGTGGGGCCCCCCCTTCTTGGAGCCAAAAAATGTTACAAGTCAACAATTCTATAAGGAAACTTTTGTACAAAAAAAGGAAGTTGTATTTTGTTTTTTTCCGCAAAAACAGGAAAATTGGATAACACCTTACCCCTGGGTCTAGGGTGTATGTTAATGATGCTTTTGGAGTCGCGAAGCATGGTAAACATTGCAAAAAATCATTAACATAAACCCTCCGGAACGTGTCAAAAAAATCATTGAATCCTTTGCAATTGACCAAATTCCTCTTAACATACACCGACTTAGAGGGTTATGTAAACCAGCCCCGAAAACTCTCCGACGACGATCAATAAATTCAGCAGCGCATTTTTTTCGATGGCCTCCCCAAAGGCGATCTCGGTTTTTCTGTTCTGTGCTCTTGTAAACTCATTTCAACGCTAGGTCCAAAAATGCCAGATGGCCAACACACTGGTTTCTACGCAAAACATTTGGCTTGTCTATGCTGTTTCTTTTTGAACATTACCCTCTGGTAAATTAACATAGACCCTGGCAAATAGGGGTTGGAATATTAGTTTCCATTAAAACTAAGCTATTTTCAGTGTCTATGTTAATTTACCAGAGGGGGTACTGTAGATTCAAAAGTACCAGTTGGCCAACACCCTGGCTTCTCCGCAAAGCATGGGTCTTCTCGTTGAGTAGGAGTGCCAGCAGCATGAGACATGAACATTGATGTTGGCATGTTAGGTGTTTAACATACACCTGGGCACCATATCCTGCTCTACTCTGCCTCCCCAGAGGCATGCATAATGCTTGGTGAAAAAGTGCCAGATGGCCAACACACTGGTTTCTACGCAAAACATTGGGCTTGTCTATGCACTTTGATATTTTGTTTTTAAAAAAGTACATATAAGAAAATCGGGGCAGCCCCAAAAAAAAGCAAAACACAACATCCGTTTTTTTTTAACATCCGTTTTTTTTGTACAAAAGTTTCCTTATAGAATTGTTGGTTCCCACGAGAGGGCAGAAATCATTGACCCTTCTGCATTTTGGATTCTGTGTAGCTTTTTTGGGCTCCTATTCCCCTTAACATAGACCCTGTAGCAGCACCATGTTATTGTTTTTCAGAACAGTATATACAAGGAATTCGGGATCATTGTCATACCTCTGAACTCCCCTTAACATAGACCCGGTTCCAGCATTGTGATATGTTGTTTTTAAAAAAGTAGATGCAAGAAAATCGGGGTATCCTGGAAAAAAACAAAATACAACTTCCTTTTTTTGTACAAAAAAATCCTTATAGAATTGTTGATTTGTAATATTTTTTGGCTCCAAGAAGGGGGGACCCCACGAGAGGGCAGAAATCATTGACCCTTCTGCATTTTGGATTCTGTGTAGCTTTTTTGGGCTCCTATTCCCCTTAACATAGACCCTGTAGCAGCACCATGTTATTTGTTTTTCAGAAAAGTGTATACAAGACAATCGGGATCATTGTCATACCTCTGAACTCCCCTTAACATAGACCCCGTTCAAGCACTGTGATATTTTGTTTTTAATAAAATTATAAAAGAAAATTGGGAGAGCCAAAAAAAAACAAAACACGACATCTGTTTTTTTTGTACAACAGTTTCCTTATAGAATTGTTGATTTGTAACATTTTTTGGCTCCAAGAATGGGGGGACCCCATGAGAGGGCAACAAAACATTGACCCTTCTGCATTTTGGAATCTTTGTAGCTTTTTGGGCTCCTATTTCCCCTTAACATAGACCCTGTAGCAGCACCGTGTTATTTTTTTCAGAAAAGTATATACAAGTTCAAGCACTGTGATATTTTGTTTTAAAAAAGTATGAATTATAAATAATAAGAAAATCGAGGAAGCCCTACGGCAGGGTCTATGTTAAAGTACTGGAAGGTATCATTGCCTAAACATTGAATGGGATAATGGTGATTTTCCTTGGAGGTCAGTTGGCTGGCCAGTCATGCTGGATATGTTATTACGTACCCAGTGCGTGCAAGAATCGGTATTTCTGTCAGGAGGTGACTTGCCACTCACGCGGCGTTCAGGCACTGCCAACATGGCTGCCAAGGTCGCGTGTTTGACCACCAAACGGCTGCGAAGATAAGTTGTTTTTTCCTTAACATGACCCCTTCCAGGGCACCCAATTTTCCTGCAAAATTTTCACCTACTTACACCTCAGATTCTTAACATTCTAGCAAAATCTTACCCATATTCCAAGGCTGTTCATATTCCATGCCAAAATAGCTCCGGAAATTTGGAAAATAATGAACGACCTTTGATGATGAGAATAAGGTTGCCCTTGTCAGGCGCTCCCTTGTCACGTGCTGTCATGTCCAATCGCACATGTTTAACCCCGCTGAGAACCTTCTCAAGCAATGATTTCTTGAATAAACATAATCATAAAGTCTTGTTTCTCTCATCAATCATCAACTTCTCTGTATAGTATAGGATCTTTTAAGACCATTGGATAAGCTGTTCAGCTTATTTTTTGACGCGTTTGGCTGGCGGCTCAGCTTCCGCATCTGTAAACGGGGCCAAGTCTGGATTACGTTGTTCTTGCTCGAACCCAAATGGTACCATATTTCCACTTAATACAGTTACATTGAGTAGGATGCCACCCCTGGAGTACGATGACCCCCCCGTATGCGTTGCCGTTCCTGCATGTGGGCTTCTCAGGCATATGTTAATATCATTTTTGATCAAATCGAGGCTGCAAATTCCATTCCACATACCCACAAGGCATCACACTCTATCGCGCACGACTAAGACAACAATCGAGAATTTCCATAGCCTCCACGGGTCAAAAGTATCAAAATTTCATGGAATGCGATTGTATGCGCGACTGTTCAAAACGTTGGAAAAACAACGATTTCCCCCATATTCCATATTATCATATTCCAGAGCATTTTACCTCCGAAGAGAAAAAAAATAAAAAAGACCTCTTCAGGTTCATTTTTTCAAAAAAAATGGTTTTTGGCTGTCTGCGCAAGTTTTTCTGGTGTACGATCCCTTTTGTGGAGTACGATGATCTGTGAGTAGGTGTGTGGAGTGCAATGGGGTCCTCTGGGGTGCGATGACACCCCTCGAGTGCGATGCGACATGAGTATGCGCGGCCGGAAATCCCCTGAGAGAAGGATTCTGGGCAACAATTCCCCAAATTCAACAGAGCGAGCGGATGCTGGTTGTTGTAATTTAACAGGATTTCAGCCCACTCAGCAAACAAGTCAAACAATATTTTGAAACCCTCTCCTTCTTCAGTCTCCAAAATGGGAAACTCACTTATCAGGACACGCTTTAGCTCATCCAGGCTCCATAGCATTTCAGGAACAACACAAGGCATCGACATGGTGCCAAACAATTTCCAAATTGAGCTGAAAGGTCTTCCCATCGCAACCAGTCAATTCACAGGTGTGAAACATGTCACACACAGGGAAACAGGTTGGGAAAACAGTGGGTCCAAAGAGACAGGTCTGGAGTACGATGGATTCATAGTATATGTACATTTCCTGAATTTGGGTAACTTGGAGCTAGAAACATACTTGCCCGAATCTTAACATACACCTCAAACAAAATTTGCTCATTTTTGAGGTGTACGTTAATATTCAGGATAGCATTATATAAATTATGTATGTATACATATATATGTATATAATATATATATATTTATATGATATGCATCTAATATCATCTAATACATTTCAACATATTTCACCTATATTATTTCACCTATATTCTACCACAAAATGTTTTACTACACTGGAGAGCTAAGTTCCAATTTTGCCGAAAGATTTTTCGGGAAAACAAACTATCGAAATCATCAAATTGGTTCCCAATCACCAGAACAAAGGGAACCAATTCATAATGAACGGAGTGTCCCTTCAAAATTGCCCATCGGGATTTTCCCATGTTAAGTTTGGCAATATGAAAAATCATCCCATTCATAGTATAAGATGTTTTTTTTTAACTTTCCATATCTTTTCATATTCACTTACCCTCTGGTTATTTAACATAGCCATGGTATAGATGGCCCACTTATAGATGGTTTACCTATTAAAAATGGTGGATCTTTCCATGGCAAACTGTTAAAGCTATGTTAGTCATAACCAGATGGTACCCATACATGGTTAAAGTGACCGGCAATTTTGTTGGGGCACCCCATGGTTGACCACCGCCGCCTGGGTCTTCCTCCACGCAGGAACCCAGAATGAAGGCTGGCGCGAGATCGGAAAAGTCGCACCGAGTTTTGGATGGTTCTGCTGGACTCCAACAACTTAGTTGTTGGTTGAAGCCATTCTAAAAAAAAAAGTTGGGCAAGTCAATTCCTTCTTTAAATCACTATTCTTGAATGGTCAACACCTTGACTGATGTTGGATATTCTGTAAGATACTCCTCGTTTGGCTCTGAAATTCGCAGGTTTGCCTGTCAAATGGCCATTTCTTTGCTTATGTATCCGCAGCTTTGTCAGTTGTACACTGGTCCAAAGTTACATTACCGTCATGTCCTCTACCAAGATCACCACAGGTGGCAAAACCAAAGGGATGAACACTGCGTGTTTTCAGGATTTTTTCACGTGTTTGAAATGCAAATTTGGGGGAAAACACATACATTGGACAAATCCATTTCATCTTTCAATCTGTTCTTCACAGTTTTGGTCTTGATGAGATTGAGGGCACTCAAATTGAGACGCTAGGTCCTAGGTTACACCATGGTCTAGCGAAGCAAGTTGGGATTCCCATTTCTTGATACAAACGCAATTGCAATGTAACCAATGATTCCAATGCACAATTTGAAGCGTTTATTTCTACTGATATCCCATATGGAGGTTTTCATTTTAATAGGGCTACCCCATTTATCATCCATGATAAACCATCCAGCTATTGGGGTACCTCCATTTCAGGAAATTCCCATATTATGTAGATCAAGTCGTTGGGCATATCCCGGTATGCACGTTGGCAAAATTCAGGTTTGGTTGGTCAAAAGTCAAAAACCCATCATTCTTACAGGAAGAAAAACAAAACCATCACTTGTTGCTGGTTTTAGCACCATTTTTTTTGCTGACTCAATCCACAACATATGATAGTGAAGGCACAGTTGAAGGTGTTTTCTGCTTCCAATGATTTCATCAAATCTGCACGTTGACGGATGAAACCCCTCCTGTTGATCCTAAAAAGCTCACGATAAAGTTTTTGATGCTCGAGTTTGCTGGTTCACTGGTTCAGATTCCACCTTGTTCATGAATAAATCTTCGATAAACATATACTGAGATACCACCATTTTTAGGGGCCCCACTTTATGAATAAACTCTATACGTCCCACCAGGCGTTCATTTCGATGGCCTATAACTGTTACCGTAGAGTAACACCGTGGGTTAAATCTACACATGAATCTTACATGCCTGCCAAAAAACCTCATTTTTAGCTGGTTAGTACATGTTAGTACATTGATATCCATTGATAGCAAACAAATTTTCAGTACTAAAATATCTGACAAAGGTGAACTATATCTGGTGGCTGTACATCAGCCTGACCTTTCCAGGTAGTACTAACATGTACTAACCATTGTACTAATCCATACTAATCCGCTATTCGTTTCCAGTTTCGTATCTAAACCAGCCATCTCCACCTGCCAACAGGGGCGCCAGCCCGTGATCCAACAGCGGTTCCCAGCCGTTCAGGTGCATCTCCTAGGACCATGGTGGGGAAAACCATGGGAAAACCCATGGGAAAACCGATGGGTTTGTAGATGTTTTTCATCAAATATGCCATCTATATATGGATCTATGAGGAGAGTTCCGGTCACATTTCTCTGATAAAAGTGGGAACATGGGTGAAAAGTGTGAAAATTCTTTCGGGAAAGATGGGAACCAGCAACCAAATGTTGGGAAAATGATTCGATAGACACCAGTGGAACACATTGGAGTTTTTTTCAGCAACAAGAAATGGGAACAACATGATGAAACATGGATCAAGGTGGCATGAAGAGTGATGCGGGTCTGATCAGTGAAAGCGACCGAATGGAGGAGTTGATGAAGAAAAACTGATGGGATGTCTGGATGAATCACAAAAATGATTCGCCCTAAAAAGTTCGGCCATTTTTCATTCTCATCTATACACAACTTGGAGGTAGAATCAAACAAATTCTAACAATTCAGGGGGGGTCGTGAAATGATCTCACCAACGAAATGACGTCCAAAACCAAGCAACATTTTTTCTCAGACTTCCACAGACCAACCAACGTGGTAGAAACTGGGGGTTTATAGCATAAATCGCTCGAGTTGGATATCACAAGCGCCAAGATTCCATCTTTGAGATCAGGATCATGGGAATGCCCAATTTTTTTCAATTTGGTGAACCAACATTTTTGCGGAAATAATATGAAATAATGATCAAAGCAAGGCTTGAATAGACCATGAACTATCATGAACTGCTAGGCATGATATGCCCAAAATAGATCCCTTAAGAACCATCATGTCCCATCATTTACAGCAAAAATGTCGTTCCAAAATTCCGGAAAGCCATCGCGATCGCCGAGCTACATATGTTTGCGGCGGCCGGGGGAGCAGAAACACCACCTAGGCGCTCCGGTGTTCTGAAATCAATCATGGATATGGGGATCTAAGGTTATGGGGAGATATCCACTGTATCATGATTAAATCCAGGTTGTTCAAAGGACAATATGGCGATCTGAACCCATCTTTGACAGGATTTCTTCACCCACAAAAGGGAATGTTTGGGGTCCAAAGATGGGGAAGGGGTCAGATATGGAGAACCAGTGGTTTCCCTGAGAAAATGATCTACAAAACCCCAGGAGAAGACAGTTCTTCCCCATTGTTCCCTACTATGATGGTGATCAATAGAGGTTTTCTGGCTAAAACCTCAACCTTTGATACACCACGACATGCCACACAATTCTACGTTTCGGTCACAGTGGTATTCGGAAAACTGGCGAGTGGTATTCGGAAACTGGAGGTGGTATTCGGAAACTGGTATTCGGAAACTGGAAGTGGTATTCGGAAACTGGACAGTGGTATTCGGAAACTGGACAGTGGTATTCGGAAACTGGGCAGTGGTATTCGGAAACTGGGCAGTGGTATTCGGAAACTGGACAGTGGTATTCGGAAACTGGTATTCGGAAACTGGAAGTGGTATTCGGAAACTGGAAAGTGGTATTCGGAAACTGGGAGTGGTATTGGGAAACTGGAAAAAGGTATTCTGAATACTACGAGCAGTTTCTGAATCCGACGAAAATAGTTTCTGAATACTACGAATAGTTTCTGAATACCACGAGTAGTTTCTGAATACCACGAAACAGTTTCTGAATACCACGAAATAGTTTCTGAATACTACGAATTGTTTCTGAATACCACGAAATAGTTTCTGAATACCACGAAATAGTTTCTGAATACCACGAGTAGTTTCTGAATCCGACGAAATAGTTTCTGAATACCACGAAATAGTTTCTGAATACCACGTTTAATTTCTGAATCCGACGAGCAGTTTCTGAATCCCTAGTTTCTGAATCCGGCGTAGTTTCTGAATCCGTCTTTGTCCCTACGTTTCATTAAGAATCGCCATCCAAAATATTGGCTACAGTATCTTGTCTATACATAATAGTTCAATGGATTGGTTTGTTGGGGAAATCTTAACCTTAGCTGGAAATCATGGATTTTCGAATGAAATATGGATTGTTCAACCGTAAACGTTCCAGTAAACCAACCTATTGACATTGGGAAGAATGATAATATGCTTTGATATTGCTTGATTCATGGTTTTTGCAATAAATTCCAATATTTCCAATCCATTGAACAATAATAACCCTCTAGTAATCAAAAATGATGGCAATGGAAAATCCACCAATTATAGCTGATTTTGCCGTTAAAACCTCCACTTAGCACGGGGATGTTCAATCCATTGAACGATAGAAAAGCAACCTGATCGTGTTTGATATTGCTTCATTCATGGCTATTTACAATGATTTCTCATATGTCCAATCCACAGAACAGTAGAAAAAGATAGGCAATCACTATAAATTCCCATGACAAGTTGATTCATCACTATAAACCACTATTTATCCCAATTGATCCCACTATATCAGGTAATCGTATATAAATCACTGTCAATCACGAAACAAAATCACAAACAGCTGGCTGCTGGCTACCTGGTTAACCACTGTTCTTCATGCTATCCCACAGGAAGCTCATCTGGAACCAGGCAACCAGCAGCACCAGCAGCATGCTGAGATCTGCCAGGCCTTTCAACCTGATGACAAACTGATGTTCACAAACACTGGTGAAACATGATGAAACATTGTGAAACATGAAATATATGTATGTATTGTATGTGTGTATATAAATATATACAAAAGAATTGTACTATATTGTGTTTACTGCACATATAATCATATATATATAATATATATATACATATACATATGTGATTACATATATATATAATCACATATGTATATATATATAATCACATATGTATATATATATACCGGGATGTGTGTAAATCCCAAACCTAACTTGTTGGAGCATCGCATCAAATTGATGCTTTCCCCAGATGTTTAAACTCATGTCTGGGGCTTCCAGTCGGCAAATTTCGGCCACAACTCATTCTCCGGATCCATCATCTTGGTGCTTCCAATCCACTGAAAAATATTGGGGACCATCACCCCATTCTCAGGGAGAATTAGCAAACAATTCGTATATCAACCCGCCAAGTTGTGTTGGCTTATATCAAATTTGTTGCTGACATTCCCGTTTGTTGCTACTTCCAAATCCCGCATTTAAATTCTCTGAAACCGGCAATAGAGTTTTGTCCGCCATATCCCTGTTGATTCTGGGTACATATTCATGTGTGTATCTCCCTTTTGTTGGTGCGTAAAAGCCCTTTTCATATTCCCTCATTTTAGTTCCATATGATAGTTCCAAACTATATTCCCAGTGATACTGTGGGTGGGCCAGCGAAATCCAAATCCCCAGTTGAAAACGGTGGTAAACATCCCATTATTTATAGTCTTTCAACCATCCTTTCGGTGGTGCAGGATTTCGCAACCACCCAGTGACCCATGGATCCCATCCTGCCTGGTCCCCTTGTAGCGACGTACCAATGCCTCATCGGACCGCACCGATTTTGTGGCGAACGGCCAAAAAGTTGGAGGGCTGCGAACTGTAATTCATCTTTTTATAGGGGTTTAAAATATATTCATATATTATATGTTTATATACAAGAATTATGCATTAAATTGCATCAAACATTTGGATATGCATGTTAGTTTGATAATGTTTGATGCACTAATTTACTACTCAACTGGAAAAATCCAACCTCAATAATATGGGCGATCCGAGTGGCAGCAGTGGTCATGCCCAACAGGAAATCCGCCAGTTGGGAGGGTGGCCTGGGCATCACGACTTTGCGAAACACACATCGCACAAAACAAGAACAACATACCCTCTGGTAATTTAACATAGCTATTGAACATGGCCATTTGTAGTTGATTTACCCGTCAAACATGGTGATTTTTCATAGCTATAGGCTATATATATGTTAAAAATACCAGAGGGTATGTAGCTACATTTGGGTCATTTTGGGGGTATATAAATGTGTCAGTTTGCCAGAGGGTAAAACAACTCAATTCAAGCAAGGAAAATGGATGATAATCCAATTCCTGCCACTTCATCTCTGGGCCTAGGACCAGAACATCATGTCGTTGTGCTGTTGCCTCGGATGCTGGGTAGAAGAGTGACCAGGGGACACCAACAGAAACTAAATCTGCTTGGTGTCTTCACCTGATCCAAAACATACAACTTGTCATTATTGGGTGGGCATCATCATCATCATCATCATCACCATCATCATCACCATCATGATGATCACAATCACCATCACCATCATCATCACCATCATCATCATTGTCATCGTCATCGTCATCATTCCTTCTTGACATATAGGACATGAACATAATATGTTGAAAACAGAAGCAAACGATGTTAGCAACTTACGTGTAATATCCATTGTTTGCTGCGGATATTGCCATTGATCGTTGGAAACTCCGCCAATTGTAGTGGGTCATTGAGTCATTGGTATATAATTATATTGCAAATAGAAAAAAAACATTTAAAACCACCAGAATACCACCAGATATTATTTCATTCGTAGATATCATCATGGTGGCTGGCTCTTTTCTCTTGAACTTCTTGATAACTTACGCATTGTTTGATGTGTTAAACGACCAATATTTAAAGAAAAAAAATATGTGGCTATAGATCATGTTTAACACTCTATCCCTACATGTTAACCATCATGGCTACCAATACTAACAACCAATATCGTAAAAAATGGCAATAGATCATGTTTAACATATGTTAACCCATTATGTTCCCTCATATATATATATCATACTATATCTCCATCATATCTCCAGATTTTCTTGCTGAAATCACCACTTCAATCGCCATGAAATCAGCGTCTAGGCACATGGTGATGTTTCCATTCACCAACAGCAGGAAGAGACCAGGACCTTAGCGTTGATAACAACGGGTACCCTCTGGTAAACAGCCACATAACTATGGAAAGATCCACCATTTTTCATGGGAAAACTCACTATTTCAATGGCAATTTTCAATAGCTATGTTAAATTACCAGAGGGTATATACTAGATGATAAAACATTGAAAAATACAGTAATTGGTACAGAATGGAAATGGGATCGGATATCCAAAATCTATCCGATAGGAACCAACAACCATTTGGGGCTCATAATGACCATCCAAGTCAGGATCAAAGTTGGATACTAAGGAACCGCCAGTGGCTCATGGAGCCTGCATATTACCCTCTGGTGAACGTTTACATAACGAACTGGAAAGATCCACCATGCTATTAATGGGTCAAAAATCAAGTATAAATGGCCATGTTCAATAGTTTTGTTAGTTTACCAGAGGCTACAGAATATTACAGCAATACTAGGCGTGACCCCAATCTGTGGTAATGGCACATGAAGGGAAGTGACGTTGGTTCATTAAATGCCCCCTGACTGGGCACAGCCACCAAAGGATACGAGGAATGCGGCAGCTGCTAGCGCCAGCAGCCCATGTCCTCCAGACCACACTGCTGGCTGTTTCAGCAACATTTGAAATCACAAGAAACCAGTTCTATTCATCATATCCGCATTTGATGTATATTTATGTATTAAATTATGATATATATAATTATATATATATAATTATATATACATATTATGATGATTGTTATTATTACATATTATTACTATTTTTATTCCATGATATACACATTATACTAATTATATATATATATATTTCCCATGCTAGTAACACACATCATATCCGCATGGCTCAAATGGCTCCCATGGCTCCCATGGCTTGCCCATCAAATGCCCATGGCTTGCTGGTCGAATCCACATCCCCCATTTATCACTGGAGAAAACAGGATTTATCGGCGACTGATCCAATGATCCAAATTTAATGGATTTTAATGGGATGGATGGTTCATTAATAGCTTGGGAATGGGATGGATGATCACTGGTTCAATGGGATGGGAACGGCTAAGAGTGTATTAATCCAATGGTTAATGGATGTTAATATTATCCCATTATTTAATACTGATCTAATGATCCAATGATCTAATGACGTGAATATAATTAGTGGCTAATAGTGGATTATCAATGATTGATCTGTTTTATTTATCCACTATTAGCCATTAAAAAAAAAACACAAAACATTCACATCAATGGATAGATAATGGATCAATCTATTATTAACATTAATCATTGATCTATTAGCAAAAAACACATTCACCATCCATTACAAACTATGAACCATTGTTGATCTTCCAAAACGGTCCTTCACCTCGATCTTCCGCGTATTGGACCATGTTGCGCGACAAGGGATACAACAGCCACGAGGGCAGCAGGGCGAAGATGAACCACGAGGGGCCATTGGGACACCTGGGGGACGAGGATTCACCATGGGAGTTGGGGATGATTTAGGGCCGATGTTCCCCAACATGTACCCTCTGGTAAACTAACATAGCAATGGAAAGATCCACCATTTTTTATGGGAAAATCCACAAGGTTTCGGCTCTGTGGGTTTCCCCCTTAAGCTCCGTAGCCTTAGCGGTCCCTGCCATTTTCGACCGCGGGCGGCTGGTTTTCGGTCTCAGGACCTTTGCTGCCTTTGGTTCGGGGTGATCCAAAAAACCCCTACATACGCCGCACGGTATCTGGCTGTCGTTTAATCGGCCCATTTACAGGTGCTTGGGATTTCAATTTTGGTTCAATTTACAATTCAATTCATCTTTTACTGGCTTCTGCAGTGTGCCGAACACTGGGTGCTTGTGGTATTCTTTGGGCTTGCATTATTGGTTGATTTTCCTGATATTGCTCCCCGTTTAGGATTCCTTCACCACACTACGTTTGCGCGACTGTCGTCGTGTCCTTCAGTTTAGGCTGTATTTGGGCTTTACATGTTCCGACTGGCAATTTTGATTCTCTGTCAAGTTGGCGGCTTTTTCATTGACATCCAGGCGCCGAGCCCGGAGACTTCGGTCCCAGGCCCGCTTTCGGTGGTTCTTGCACAGGACTGGTATCAGGCGATTGGGCCTTGCTCAGCTTCAAGGTTTACTTCGCAGGCTTTCAGCCCATCATTCCAAAGATCCACAACTCTTGAGAGTCATTGGAAAAGCAATTCAAGTCGCAATGGCTACGCAGAACACAACGTATCCGTGGCATTGCACATGCGGAAGTTTGAACGGGAAGCGTGCTATCCATTGTCCGCTTTGTGGTCAACACTGGACTGTAGGAACGCCTCATTCGAATCAGCCAAAGCAGGTTTCGTCTCATTCGACTCCTTCCCATCAATGGGGTCGTCGTTCAAGTACGCCGCACAGAGGGAAAGGTTGGTATCAGGATGCTCGGGCAGCAGAGGAAGAGCAGTGGATCAAATCCCCACGCAACCATGCAGCCAGACAGAGATCAAGTTCCAACCGCGCAAAGAAAGGCAAGGGCAAGGGCAAAGGCAAGGCCAAAGGGACCCAACACCCTTTGCCAAACCCTGCACCCCCAGATCAGGGGGTGCCGGCAGGTCCTCCTGCGGTCCTGCCGACTTACCAGGAAGCTCCTTGGCTAATGGCGCCGCCTCCTCCGCTTCCGAACAACAGCGCGCATCTGGATTCCGGTCAGGCTGCGGGTTCTACAGCACTCTCAGCTGCCGAAAACAAGCTGAAGTCCATGTACGCATTGCTGGAGAAGCATCCGGAGGGATTGCATCCGGATATTCAGAAAGAGATGAAGGAGGCAAAGCTCAAAGAGGGCGAGGTTGCAATCAAATCCCTTCACAAGCAGGTGAACGCACTTGGGAAGGCCAGAACGGAATTGCAAAATGCCAATGCGGCCCGCCTCAGTCTTCACTCTTCCTGGAGGACATTTTTGGTAGAGCAGGTTTCCAAGTGGCAAGCATATTCTCAGCAGTTTCAACAACAAGAGGATTCCCTCTCTGCAAGGGTGAACGCTGCTCGACTTGCGCTGGACACTGCTCGTACCAACCTTGCAGTTTCAAAATCTCAGCTGCAGAAATCAGAGCACGTAGAATCTTCGGACATGACTGTGACAGTGAGCGACGAGGAGGAAGAATCGAAAGAGTCGAAGGATGCAGTCAATTCAAGTGCTCAAAAGATCACAGACAGCCTTCAGCACCTTGGAGAAAGTCTCAAGACATTGAGTGCAAACGCAGACGAGTTAATGTTGGCAGAACAACAGGCCAACAAGCGGCAGCGCACAGAGCCGCCACTGCCCATGCCTGGAGGCAACGTGCCAGGAGATGGGGACTCGTCTTTTCACTAGGCCGGATTTGTGCGACCTTTGAGTGCGCGGTCCAGAGGCCCCAGGAGATAGGCATTTTGCCTGAAATAGGAGATCAGCATCTCAAGTGGTCGCATTCCATTGTTCAAGAGCCCGACTATTGCTCAGAATGGGTTGCTGCGCATAGAGCTACGGAGCTTGCGTTACAATGTGGAACTTCCACTTTTCAGATGCCTGGTGTGAATGCCCCTGATCGGACCAAGGCTGAGGGCTGCCTTTCCGTTCGTTTTCATCCTTTGGTTGATGTTTTTATCGGAACTGATGATCACATCCACATGCATTCAATTAGTGTGCCTGCCGAAGTGCTGCCGCACATTGCAAAGCCGTGGTCTAGTTACCACCAATCCCGAGGTGTCAATAGAACCCTCCCCAGTTTTGATTTTGACAGGGATGTTGGCTGTCCCATCGATCAGCTATTCACCCATTTTGCATTTGTAGGTGACCATTTGACCCCTCATGCTCATGACTTTGATGCCAATTTACCTTCCCTTGACTGCGTGATCGAGGGTTGGAACCATGTATCATCAGGTCTCAAGAGTGCGGGTCAAGATGAGGACGATGATTCCAGCAATTTGCATGCCGTACCAGTGACTGACGAAGGGCTCTCAGCTGGTCCCATCTACCCAATGAACAACTCACTGCTTATTGGAACGAAGACGTCCACCAGCTTAGGTGATGTTGATCCTGACCTTGCATGCCCAGTTCCCGCATACCTCCATCCCAGTTCCATTTTGAATTGCTTTGGACTCTGTTGCGATCCGCTGTCTTTTCGTAAGGCCGTGTCGATCCCAGAGGATCATGCGTTGCTTAAGGTGCCTTCAACCTTGGACTTGGCTACTCAGGTCTTCACTTCCAAGGTTATGTCGAATTCCAATGCCGGTACATGTTTTCATGCTCCCAGTGCTGCCAGCCTAGCTCTGGAGGATCATGTAATGTGTCCCGATTCGGATGTGCCTGCTGACGAGGGTCCAGCTGATGCATCGCAACCTCGCTCCACAGCCAGTGGCACTTCTCCTAGCCGTGCTGTATCGCCAATTCGGCTTCCGCCGTTTGCTCAGCAGATGATGGTTAATCTTCCACTTGAATTTTTAACCAACCCTGTTCGGATTGTTCAAGGGTTTGTGGTGCGTACTTGGTACTTGCATCATACCAATATTCCCCTGTCCTTACAGGCTCGCCAAATCATGATGACAGGGCCGCCTCACCTGTGGAGGGCGCAGATTCTTGCCACCTGGACTGACCTTATTGTTCAGGGAGAGGATCTCACGCTTGATTTGGTCAGCCCAAATCCTCCACGCAATTGGCATGAAGCCCATATCTTGTTTGACTTGATTCTGGCACAAGGGATGTACAGTGACCGTTTCTCAGGATTGGTTACAGTTTCCCCCACTATCACAGAACCAAACCTACGTATGTATGCAGTCGCTGTTTCATTCGAGCCTGTCATTAGTGGACAAGATCTCGTCACCAGCGCAGGTATCCAGCCTTTTTGCAATCAATTTGACTGTCTTATCTTTCATGCCAGGGATCAGCTGTATATTGATTTTAATCGGGTTCATCAAATGCAGCATGGGCATGGGTTCGTTGTTTATCTCAGTCGTCGACCGGAACCTGAACCAGCTCCAAGCGTTCCCTCAGAGGCTGTTTCAAGCATCGATCCTGCCCCGGAGCCTCACCCTGAGCAAGATGTAGATATGCACCCACAGTCAGTAGCATCTGACCCTCTTGCCACAGACCCCGCCGTAGGTGCCACTGCTGATGCGGATGACCTTCGACGTGTCACCCTGTACAGATTGAACCGGCAAACCAAATCTGCTTGGGTTCGATGGCGGCAGTTTTCGAACCTCTTGCAGGATGTTCTAGAGGCCACTTCGATCTCACCTGCGGATATTGTTGCCCTTCACCCTTTATTGGCCAAACCCATTGGAGAGCATGCCAATGAATTTAGTGTCATTGTTCAGCAACGGCAGGACATTGAACCTGGCTCCTCCGACAGTTTGGTCTTAATGGATGTGGTGTTTCATCAACAGGGTTCAGTTGCGCACATGTATATGGCCCCAGCTGTCGACAGAAAAGTTGTGAGAGTTCCTCAGACTCTCACGCGACAAGGTGTGCTTCAGCTGGCCAGAGTTGCCAACTACTGTGAGAGCGCTGGACAAGCGTGTCTTGTAGCACTTAATCACAACCCTTGGCTTTTCCAAAACGCTGGAACTCAAATGGTCTTATCGGGTTGCTATGTCCGTGTACAGGTACCACCTGCTACGGTTCACGGGGCCGAGACTTGCCGAGCTGCATCTCTCGTTGAGGACTTGTTTGATCCGCAGCTTCCATCATTTGCTCAGGTGTACCCTACATTGCCACACCATGCTGAAGTGAACGCCCGTCCCCTGCCCGACCATGGCTCTTCTCCGCCTGCTGCGATGCATGACTGTGTCACATTTTGCCGCTATCCGATTCCAAGGCAATGTCACTTTGCTGATCAACACGTGGCGGAGGATCCTTCATTTGAAGCCAACATTCCGATGCAGGCGGCACCGATTTTTCCAAATGCCCCTGACTGGCATGAATTTGATCTCGAAATGAGAGCTCAATTCCAAGAGATGTCAGTTATCGATATTCCGGAAGAAGGGCCGGTTATGCATGTCACGACCTGGTTTATTCACCATGATCATGCGCCAGTTTGTTTGGTAGGACGGCTCATCCGCCTCTCGCATCGACCCTTTGAATGGTTTGCCCAATTGTGCACGCCGTGGATGCATATGTTGAGACCTTTTGAGAATTTGGCTTTTCATATCGTTAAGCCATCCCCTGCCTCCGATATTCCTGGCTTGCGTATGACGCATGTAATTTTGGAGCAAGGGATTCAGCAAGCCAGGCTGACTGCCCTGTTTTCTGCCATTTTTCAGGGTTTGCATGGGGACATTACTCACCGAAGGGCGCAGTCCATTCCTACGGTTCTCTCCCAAGAAATCATCACCCGTATTTTAGATGTTCAATCCTTGTGTAGAGCCCGTCGATGCGTTGCCTGGTCAGGTCGAACTCAATTCCATCGAACGCAGACTGATCCAGTTTTCAATGGTATTGGTGTGTGTCTTACCGTTGATGCGTTTCGAAATCGTTTTGCGTTGGTTGATGATGACGGGTTTCCATTGCCTAGGTCCGCGTCGTCCTCACAGGTACCGCCCCGCATGTCCTTTAGGGCTGATGATGCCACCCTGTTTCCCACTGCAGACCAAGCCAGGGGATCTGCTGACTTGCCGGCTGTTGAACACGTGCCTAGTAATCTGGTTCCCGAGCTTCAAATCATTTGGCAGCATTATTTGCTGACGACGCCTCAGGGTCCATACAGGTTCTATGTTGAAACCTGGTTTTGTGATCATGACCGTTTCCCACGTACCAATCGTGGCCGTGAAGTTCTCCTTTCGCCTGATCGAGACACATGGAAGGACACCATTCTTGCCAAATGGCATGACATGATTGACCCGACAGCTGAAGTGTTTCTCTACGTCATCCAACCGCAGCCATTTGGAGGTCCCCCAGAAGTGCTTGCTCATGTTCTCCTTGCGCAGCATCAACATCGTGGTTTTGTTTCGGCACTCATTACCACTGTAGCGCCAGGGGATGACATTTGGGACCCCCCACGTGTCGCGTTGAAATTGCCTGCGGTTGTTGATAAAGGTTTACTCATTCAAGAAAGTGGCCTTTTCATGTTTTGTCCTCCGTTTATGCCGTCTAACTCCTGCCAAGCGTCGTTGGGAGACCAAGAAATCCTGCAAGACGTTTTGCATCCTGCATCCTCTGGCCAGGGGTTTTTGTGCACTGCAAACAGTGAAGCTGCAGTGCATCTCGATGTGAGCCTTGGATCATCGGTAGCACACGACGTTCATAAATTGTTTGAGCTGTTAGGACGTGTTATCACCAAGCTTGCCACAGCTGTTGTCCACACCCTTGCTCCTTATGGTCCTTTGGCACGCCGCAGTGAATCCGTTGGAGATGAAGGTGTGGTGGTGCAACTACCAGGTGGTGAACTCATCAGTCATGACTCCCACTCCATTGGATCATGTTGTTTTGACACCGCCGATGTTGATTTTCAGCATGCATCATATGTCGCAGATACACCAGCAGCACTCGTCACGGTTCAGGATGGCAATGTTCACGGAGTTAAGTGGCATGACTCGTCACATTTGCCCTTCACTTCCGTGGAGCCTCAGACTGTTGGTCCAATACCAGAAGCGAGCCTTGGCCTCACACCTCAGGAGGCCTTGTTGAATGATGAACGTTTTCAGGATGGCTTGCTCTTGTTGCAGCTGCAGTCTCGGCTCACTGACGTGCCTTATCCCTCCCCTTCCCCCCAGCCTTCCCGGTTTGAGCATTCGACCTCAACAGTGTCGCAGTCTGGCAGACAGAATCCTTCCCAGACCGCCTCGTTAGGCAAAGTCACTCTCTGCCTTGATGCTTGCATTGCACGGCCCACACGTTACCAAGAAGATGGGTACGTCGGGGCAGAAATCACGTATCGTTCTAGGGAAGATTGGCCACAATTTCTTGCACAAACAAAAGTTCAACTTGCGTCCTTCCCTGAAGGGCTCCACTTGACAGCTGAATCCTATCATGCGTTGATCAGTCCTGACCAAGTCCCTGAACCTGACTTGGCTGGCAAGCGTGCGCTATATGTGGATGGTTCTGCTGCACAGGGATCAGCTGCTTGGAGCGTTGTTGTTGTTTGTTATGACGGAAGTGGCATCCCAGCACTCCAGGGTTCCTTTTCAGGGCTCGTTGAACTTGATCAGACATCGGACAACTGGGTAGGGGCAGATCATGCTGACAACATCAGTGCAGAGTTGACTGCTGCACTTGCCGCCATGATTTATGCTCTTTGTGGAGACCATTATGATGATGTTGTCGTGCGTCCTGACTTGAAGCTTAGTGCTAAACTGGCCAGCTTAGCTTGGCGCTGCCAGTCGCATCCTGCATTAGGCCAGTTATGTCAGCTTCTTGGCAGTTGGCTCCACAAAACCGGCGGATCTTTTGTTGAAGTTCGGGGCCATTCTCGCCATGCTTGGAATGACCTTGCTGACTCCGTTGCCAAGTGGACATTGACTACATCCCAACCCATTGGGGACATTGATTGGTCTCCCTTTCATGAGCTGCTGAGCACCGGTGATATTCGATGGGCTTGGTTAATGACTGCTTCGCCGCAATTTCATCAATGTCTTCCCACAGGTTCTGCGGAGGGTTGTTGGCAGATTACTCCCTCATATCGCAAAATTCCGGCCCCGGTAAGCCCTGGTCAGCTTGATCATTGGAGTCCCTTAAGTTTCAAGGTCGCTTCTGCCAATGTGCTGGCTCTTAGTGATTCCTCCTCTGGTCTTCCTGAAGCAACATCTGCCGATCGCGCCGTTCGTCTGGATCTGCAATGGCATGCGCAAGGGATTGCCGCCATTGGTTTGCAGGAATCTCGACGAGAAGAGGGCAGAATTCAAACCGAACATTACGTTGGTTTTGCCTCAGGTGCGCAGACTTGTGGCAAGGCACAGCATTATGGTTGCGAACTATGGCTGCACAAACATATAGCTCTTGACGATGAAAGACACCTGACCTTTTCGCAGTTCAAGGCAGTCGTTGTGGTCGCTGATCCGCGTCGCCTGGTCGTGAATCTGTCCCACCCCAAAATCCACATTTCTTTTGTAGTGTTGCATGTCCCGTGCAAGTCCAATTCCTGCTCCTTAGAGCAGCTTGCAACGTGGTGGCAGGATACCCAGGCTTTGTTGCAGCAGGCCCGCCTGGCCTCCTTGACATGGTGCATGATTGATGCTAATGCCCCGCTTGCGTCTGAATCCACGCCGTTCTTTCAGATGCATGGAGCGGAGATTTCTAATGCTCAAGGACGCTTATTTGAAGAGGTGTTGCAACACATGGAATGGTATGTTCCCGCCACTATGGAGTGGGCACACCAGGGTTCTCATTGTACGTGGACTCACCCCAGAGGGTCTCAGCTTCGGCGAGATTATGTGGCCTGTTCTAAGACAGCGTTTGAATGGTGTTCCAAAACGTGGGTCGACATTCACTTTGATGGCGGTTTTGGTCATGACGACCACTATCCGGTAGTCATGCAATGTCAGGGATGGTTGTATGATTCTCCAGGCAGTACCAAAGTTCAATGGGATCCCTTGGCCTTTGTAGACCCCGTCAAGTGCCATCAGTTTCGTGACGCCGTTCGCTCATTGCCGATTCCTGATTGGAGTACCCATGTTGATTCACACGCTGAAATTATGGAGAGCCAACTCTTTGCCGTTGCCAAGCAGCATTTTCAAAAGACATCCCATGACCGGATGCGTCCACGTCTTTCTGAGTCCACTCGGAATCTCATTCAGTTCAAACGTTCCTGTCTTGACTTTGGTCGTGCCCACTCGCTGATGCAAGATGCCCAGTTCCGTGATCAACTTAAATGCCTTGAGAAGGACGTTCGCCTGCGAGTCCGGAATGATCAGCGTGACTTTTATAACCATTTAGTACAGGAACTTGCGACCGCAGGTGAGATTCATGATTCTCGTCACATGTACAAATTGCTCACCAGGCTTGGAGGCCGCAAATCTGCCAAAGCCGATGCCAAGGCGCTTCCTATCCTCAAGGTTCAAGGAGTTCCTGTCCGGTCGTTTGTGGACCAACAGAAGCTTTGGATGAAACAATTTGCCGACATTGAAGCTGGGAATATCATGGCACGGAGTGAATTTCTCAGGCACTTGCCTGCCTGCTTGGGTGTTCCTCACGATGACATGTCCATTGCAGTGTTTCCAGATTTGCCTGAGATCATGCAGCAGATTCATCGGCTGAAGCGTGGGAAAGCTCCGGGGCCCAATGGCTTGCCACCTGATGTTTTGAAGGCTGGCTCTCATGACATTGCACAGCATTTGGTTGTTTTAACCACCAAAATCGCAGCCCATGGCCGGGAGCCAGCGGCTTGGCGCACTGGCAAGCTCATTCCGCTTCACAAAGGCAAGTTGGCCAAAAGCGATCCAACAGGCTATCGATCGATCTTTCTGAACAATTTTACCACAAAAATTTACCACTCCGTACTTCGCAAGCACCTCGTGCAAGCTTGGTCGTCTGTGTTAACGCACCTCCAAATTGGTGGTCGAAAGGGCTTAGGATGTGACTCCGCCCATCACATCATTCAAGCTCACGTTGCGTATGGACAGATCCACAAGCACCCGAGTGCCATTCTTTTTGTAGACTACAAATCTGCATTCTATAGTGTTGTACGGCAAGGGCTTTTCCAGGAAGACATTGATGCCACGTCCTTTATGATTGCCATGCACCGGTTGGGGATTCATCCACAACATGTGGAGCAATTGCTGCAACATGCTCATTCCGAAGCAGCCATTGCCAACATTGCGCCACATGCTATGCGGCTGCTACATGACATGTTGCAGGCTACTTGCTTTGAGATGGAGGGATTATCAGAGGTTGCAGTCACCACCAGAGGCACCAGACCGGGTGATCCGATTGGTGACATTGCATTCAACATTGTCATGGCGGCCCTGTTAAAGGATGTCTCTGAGCATATCCGTCCCAGCCAGGCCATCTGGGAAGGAGCACCTGATGATGTCCACGATTTCGCAGACGTCAAATCCCCTGCACCTTTTGCATGGGCAGAAGTGGCTTATGTGGATGATTTGGCTTTACTCCTGCGTGCTCCGAGCAATTTACAGTTGATTGACCTTACCCATGTGGCTGCAGGCGCTGTGTTTCAAGCTGCGAATTGTCGTGGCTTGGAGCTCACAGTTGGTGAAGGGAAGACAGAATTGCTCTGGGCCTTGCGTGGTGGGGGAAAAAAGAAACTGCAGACGCAGGTTGCATATGACCACGGCACTCTTTCCATTCCCCTCCCAGAACGAGATCAGCCGTTGCCATTGCCTATTGTTTTGTCATATAAGCATTTAGGTACATGGGTCCAAAATGATGCAAAGCCCTTGCGAGCCATTCGCGCACGCCTACACGCTGCAAGGCAGGCTTGGGGGCCATTGGTGCGTCCCTTCCTATCCAAGAAAGGGGTGCTGCACAGGACAAAGACCCAAGTATTTGAATCATTGGTCCTCTCACGGTACTTATTCAATGCCCACACATGGGGCCTGGTGTCACAGACGCAAATGAGCGAGTGGGAAGCAGGGCTTCGGCCCATGTTGTATGCTCTTGCTCGTCCCTTCCTGCGTGGTCAACCTCCGTTCACCTTTGATGTTGAGATTCTATGCGGCTTATGCAACCTGCTTGCGCCAAGTGACATGTTGCATTTGGCTCGGCTACGCTATTTCAAGCGTCTGTTGCAGCACTGTCCGCCCATTCTGTGGCAGTTGCTTCATGCCACGGCCTTCCAGGCAGGCTCTTGGCTTGATCAGTTGCAGGTATCTTTTCATTGGTTGTGCCGTTTTAGCGGAGTGCATTTCGGCCTTTCAGGTACCACTCACATCTATGACTGGTGTAGTTTTGCTGCCATCGACACTCGATGGAAAGGGCGCCTTAGGCGGGCAGTGAACTCTTGCCGTAGGTATCGTGCCGAAAATGCCAAGCAGGCAGCTTGGGACGTATGGCTCCAGAACTCCTTGACCCGTGATGGAGTTCCTGTTTTTTCCCCCCAAATAAAAGCACAGCCTGTTCAGTGGCAGTGCCAGCTGTGTCTGGAGCAGTTTAACTCCCGCAGAGCCCTTGCACAACACGCGGTGAAAAAGCATGACTATGTAACATTAGTCAAGCATTATGCATTTGGCAGCACTTGTGCCAACTGCTGCAGAAGTTTTCACCACCGAGTTCGGCTTTGCTGTCATCTCCGCACATCAGTTGCATGTCTTGAACGCACAAGGGCTGCCTTCCCGCCGTTATCTGTTGATGCCATTCAGATGTTAGGTGCGGAAGATCGTTTGCATGCCAGAAAGATGCGTGATCAGGGATGGCTTGCCACGAAGGCCCAAACACCGGTCTTGCATGGTTTTGGACCTCCTTTGCCGCCTCCAGGCTCAGCTGAAGCCAACCTCATGTGGGGTAAGTGGGCTGCACGCACTGATTCCAGCTCTGCTCACGCGTTTGAGGGCCTGGATGGCATATGCATCGGGGCAGATCCCGTGGACCCTGTGCCCGTAGCACAGGAAGATTCTGCCACCATCTCTGTTGAAATGGCATTTGTGATGCATTCTGACCAAGGTGCTGAGCACGGGCATGCAGGTCGATTCTCCAATCGAGGCCTTGCAACTCTGTATGCGCGTTTGCATATTCGCACAATGTGTTTTATTCACTTCTTCTCAGGATTTCGTCGAGAAGGCGATTTGCAATCGCAAATTGAACAGCACTGGGTACAAGGTATTCATCACATTTTTTGCATTTCTATCGATTACTGCCTGCAAGGCAGCCAAGGTGATTTGTCGTCGACCAAGAGTTTGGCCTTCTGGAAAACCCAGGTATGCAACGGAGCGATCCTGGGGATGGGAGGGGGTCCCCCCTGTGAGACTTACTCGGCAGCCAGATTCTTGGAGGGGGGACCCCCCCCCCTGCGGTCTCATTCAGACTATTGTGGATTGCCGTCCAACTCCGCCAGACAGTGGGATCAGGTTGCTCTGGGAACCGCGTTGATGCGCTTTTTGCTAGAGATGATGTACTACTGTTCTTTGGCTGGGGCTTGCGGATTTTTGGAACATCCGGCTTTTCCAGTTTGGGCGATGAAACACTCCCCTGCAAGCACATGGACCCTTACTGCAGTCCGCCGGCTGCGGCGCCTTAACTGTGTGTCCATCGCAACATTTGATCAGTGCATTTTCCACTGCGAAGGGAAGAAGCCAACAACGTTACTTCTGGTGCGTTTGCCGCACCTGAGGGAGGCGCTCCTGAAGCTTGGCCGTGGTGGAAGATGCCCTCACGCCTCTGGTGCACACACTGCACTCAAAGGCCGTGGACCAGATGGATCGTTTCGCACTTCAGTTGCGAAAGTTTATCCACCACAGATGAATGCTGCGATTGCAGAGGCTGTAATTCATTTTGCATGTGCGACTTTTGTGCCGGGGGAACAGCAAAGCGCTGTTCCTGAGTGCGTCGCTCAGCATGCGCGCATGGATTTTGTGCCCTTGTCTGTAGTACAACCAGACTACTACGAGGGCTTGTAAAGTTGCGTCTTGCTATGCATGTTCCAAGCAAGAATCGACTTGCAGCAGTTCGAAAGGAAAAGGGAAAATCCACTATTTCTATGGCCATTTTCAATAGCTATGTTAAATTACCAGAGGGTAGTACATTAATGTGATGATAAATACTGGGGATAATGGTTGGTATATTGATAATCTGGTTGATGGGGATCATGGCAATGGTTGGGATATAACCCTCTGGTAAACGTTTACAAAAAGCGAACTGGAAAATCACCATTTTTTTATGGGTAAATCAACTATTTCTGTGGCCATGAATGGCCATGTTCAATAGCAAACTGTAAACGTTTCACAGAGGGTAAACGGTGTTGATAAATACTGCTTGATGGTTTGGATGAATTTGGGTGATTTGCCAACCATGAACTGGGATTCCTGGGAAAATGAATACCGGAACCGGTGGTTTTTCGCCCTCCTAAAGAAAATATGAGTGGGTCATTTCTTATTGATTCTCATCCCATCCATTTCCATGGTTCAACAAAAACATCTTCGTTTACTGCAGGTGCCATTTATGACTTGAAAATCCACAACCACCGGCCGATTTTGTTGTTGCCACCAGGATTTTAGGCTCTGGTTATGCAGCTGGAGATCATATGGGGCCCACATGGGGGTACCGGGGTACCCCACATCATCCAAAATTAGACGATTTTCGTCTTGAAACCCATGGTTTTGGGGTACCATGTTAGGAAACCTCGATATTTTCATGGCCAAAAGATGCCGAAAGTGCACATTTTAACTGAGACGCGGACCACTTGAACCATTGCTCAACCAGGCAAAAGCATTTCACCTGTGCAGAGAATACCAATTCCAGGATATCAATTTCAGTCATTTACCAATGGCAAACTACAAAGTGGGGCCCCCAAACGATAGCGTTCAGTTGGTTTATAACTTCAATTTCACTATGGTTTATGGTACCTATAACTATAGTATTCATGGGGTTTATAAACCAGGGCCCACATTGTAGGACATTGTGAGATCAAACCTCCGGGCCCCAAATCCATCCAACCTGACTTTTTTATTAGGAAACCAGATCATGGAACTGAGCTGCTGGAAACACCCTGGTGTAAGCAGGTCAGTAGAAAAGCCTGGCTTATGGCTCTCGCCTCGCTGTTTTGGGACCCCCACTACCGGGACCGCTATTCCTATAATCATAAAAATACCATCCACCAATCCTATATGCTCCTGTAAAGAAAAGACACATTTATATACCCCCAAAATGACCCAAATGTAGCTACATACCCTCTGGTAATTTTAACATATATATATATATATATAGCCCATAGCTATGCAAAATCACCATGTTTGACAGGTAAATCATCCTATCAATGGGTCATATTCCAGTTCGTAAACTATTTTTTATGGACTTTTGTCATCGCCCAGTCACCACATAGTCCAAAGGAAGGTCCTTTCCTTGGCGTTTCAGCAGATACACTGCCCAAAGCATGGCGAGCCAAAAGGTCAGCAGCACTCGCCCGAGTCGTCGCACGTAGAACCCCAGCAGCGGCACTGCTCCGTCGATGTTGGTGGCCGCACTGGTCCAGTGGGTTACGAAGCCACTGGTTAACACGAAAAAGCAAACCGCCACCTGGGTTGATCCGAGGTCATCTGGAAAAAAGGTGAAAGGTGGAAAAAAATGGCCAAACATGCGAAGATTCAGCAGCCAACAAACAGTATAATATTGAAAAACTAAATATATACACCATTAAAAAAAATATGTATATATATATATATATATAAAGTGGAGTGATATATTTGGGCTGCGCGTCACATCAGAATCATCACATTTTGATTACGGACCTATTCACCAACTGAAACATACTGGTACAATCGTCCCAGCCGATGAAACAGATCTCAATATATGAACATATCATCCCGTTTCTTGGGATGTTAAAAGGACAAAATATCCAAATAAATAAATATATTTAAAAAAAACAAAACATAAAATATGTGTTCAAGCCCAGCCACATTGACCCGATAATAAGCACGGCAACTCAACGACCAGCCATCCTCCTCAATCTCCTCCCGCGGCGTGTAGTGAGCACAAACGATCCAAAAAGCTGCCAGACATCGTGCGCCATTCAGATGCTCGAAACGGGAGGGTCGTTGCTGTCGTTGCTGTCGTTGCTCCTCGACTGGGCAGTCTTTTTTATTCAAAAAAATATTATGTAAGCTTATATATATGTATATATAACATACCAACATGTATAAACATATGTGCATTGTGTATCAATATATACATATATATGTATAATATATAGTTACACAATGTTATACATATAATCAAAAAACTCACCCCGAATCCAACCCAGGTTGCCTCATCTTTCGGGCTGGACATGGAACGCTGATCTGCTGGATGCATGGCAGGTCTCTTGCGGATGAATTCTGGGGAAATTGTCAGGCTGAAATTCTGGGCCATATGATGGTTTCCTAGGGCTACCCACAAATCATCCACAAATCATCCATTTTGGGCTAGGATTTTTCCATGGATTTTCCAGCTATTGGGGTAGCTTTCTATATTTTAGGAAACCTCCATTAATTGGGAGAGTTACCCCTGCGAACCATCCAGTGACATCGGTACAGGTGGATGGTCCGGGCAATTTTGAGCCATATCCAGTTCGATTGCTAAACAAAAAATGATCCCCCTAGTTGGTGGTTACCCTCCAGCAATCTAACATATAGCTACGGAAATCCATGGTTTTCCTGTTCGGAAATCCACAAACGGTGGATGTTCCAGTGGTTAAAACCTACTAAAAACCTATCACTTGATGGCTGCTAGTAGCAATGGTTGCCAAGTTTGTTAGCTCCCAACCTGGAGGGCGTTCCAAACAATTGTGAAAATGATTGGCCACGACAAGGTCACCTCCCTATGGCTTTGCCACTTCCTTTCCACCAGAGCTTGCCACTCTTTTTTCAACTGCAATAAGTAGTGAAAGTTCCAGACTCGTCAACCAGCCCCAAATGCGAAGTTTTGCATTCGAGGGCACTGCAGCTGTACCAGCCGGCCGACTATAAAGTAGCTGTCTGGCCAAAAGATCCATCTTAGTGGGCTTCCAAAAGCACCACATCTTCAAACACCATGATTATTCCAGCCTTGCCACATCTTGTGGCCAAAGAAAACTATTGCAAACTGGGTACATACCGACTTTAAGATCTGAGTTTTGAAGCAAAAAATTGCACAGTAACAAGGAGTCCCTCACTTCACGCAAATGGTCTTTACATTCACGAACCTTGGCTGGTGCTGCCCGCCCAAGTATCCGAGTATCCCCACCAAGCTCGATTCTTGAAGTTTGCAAAAATGATTCAACATACTCTCCGGAAATTTAACATAGCTATTGAATAAGCCATTTGTAGTTGATTTGCCTACTCAAACTAGTGATTTTCTACAGTTGTGTTAGTTTACCAGAGGGTATCCAACATCACCCAAATCGCTCTCAGATTCCTAACATCCCGAAGTCTATTGGTCAAACTCCCCAGTGTTATTACAGTAGTCATTTACTCGCAAAAACTAATGGCGAGTATCCCTCCATATCACCATATAATCATATATAGAAACATATATAAACCCATTCAACCATTTATATATCTATTACCTTTCATCTTAGGTTTTGAACTCATAAATCATAAACGTGCCACTGCGCAGAATTCACACAAGGTGGTGCCCCCAGATATAAGTTGGAGGGTAAACCCCCAATAACTATATATAGTTAGACTGGTAGTATGTTATAGTTATTATCCCAATAAACATTCATGAACTCTAGTCTACTAGTTACAAGTGTATATATATATATATGGTTATAAACCAACTCAGCGACTGAGACGGGGGTACCACCATGCAATCATCAACCATCATTTCCGAAGAATATCACCATCCATCTAGATGCATTTTCAATGATTTTCCCAACTAAACCGTATCCTCCATTTATGAAATCAGAGGATGAGGGAGATCCCAAAAAATCATATGAAATCCATATTAAATCATATGAAATCAAAAGTATTTTCCAGCTCCAAAAAACCACAGCGCTGCACCAAGCTGCTCCAGCATCCCGAAGGCCGCGCACTCACGGCCCAGGCCCGACGCCTTCACGCCGCCGAAGGGCAGTGATGGGTCGCTGCGCACGAAGTCGTTCACGAAGCACATCCCGGCCTTAAAAAACCAACGGCAGCCATGGGGGCCCAGGGGGGACTATGGTGGACTCGGCCTGCGAAAACTATATGAAAAAAAGAGACTGATGGAAGATGATGTAAGTCTACATACGTGACTACCCAACAAAAAATATGCAAAAACATGTGCTTGAAGTGGTGGGTGTAGCGGTTTTCACCGAAAAAAACATGAGGATTTCAGCGACAAAATCACTGGAAGGTGATGTTTCTGATATTTTCGTGATTTTCAGGTGATTTGGCGAAAATTAAAATTTTCAAGCAGAAAGGATGCAAAGAGGAGGAACTGGACGGGACTTAGTAGCATCCCTTGGTAGGGGAAATCTTCAACTCTGAAAATACCCAAGGATGGGCCATTCAGAATCCGTGCCCAGTCGAGATCATACCCCAACATTCTATGGGTGAAAGTGTTTTTTTGGCTGGTCATTCTCATGTATGTTGTCTTTTCAACAGTAGCTTCTGGGGAACTTGAGCTTGAAAATGAGCTCCTCCCAAAATAAAAAAAAATCACGGCATGGTATATGGATGTATAGTGATGTATATGGCTACAATGTGGGGCCCCCCAGTTATAAGTTGGTTTATAAGCCCCAGTAACTATAGTTATAAGTATATACCATAAACCATAGTTATTGGAGTTATAAACCAACTTAGCTATCTAGGGGGCCCCACTTTGTACTTATCATATCTTATCATCAGTTTCCCGTCGATGCGTTTCCCACACCCAATTCCGATTAGAGCCTCACCTCAAGGTCCTTGACAGCCATGCGCTGGCCCTGGGACATTGATCACAAGTGGAAATTTGGATCTCAAATGGATTGGGTTTGAAGGGAAAATCTACACAGTTATTCATGTTTTCTGCAAAGAAAAACACATCAACAAATCCTGCTGGTGCAACCTGTCCAGGTCCATCTATGGATGGTTTTTCATGGTGTTTCAGTAATTTTTCCATGTGTTCAGTGTTGATTCCGAAATCTAAATGGGCGGACCCGTGATACTACATGTCAAAACCCTCAATTTCAACAGTGACTAAATCCAATGAACAAAGCTATGGGTCAACATTTAAATTTGGCAACAATTACATTTACACTCCAGTAAACTAGCATAGCTATAGAAATCCATTGGTTTTCTAGAAACATGATCAAACAGTTGTAGATGTTCAATAGCTGTTGGTTTGGAGGGTATAGCCTGTGACAGTATATTCCTACTACGTTCCCAGAGATCGTTGGTTAAATCCCCAAATAGACAGTATTTCCCATAGATGATTGATTAAACCCCCAAAGAAATCAAAGAATATGTTTTAAATCACCAGCATAACAATTCCCAAAAAAAAACAAAGCACTTTCCATGACCTTGCCGCCTGCCCCTGCCTTCTCCAGATCGCGCGTGAACACCGCCCCAGCCAGGCCATACTTGGTTTGGTTCGCCAAACGAATCACTTCAGCTTCGTCTTCTGCCTGGTTGAGCCCCTGAAAATCCAGTGGAATCCTACCATTCCATCCATGGTTAATGAATTGAGGCTTAAGGACAAATTTACCGTTGAAACTTGAAACTATAATTTTTCACCCCCCCCAAAGTTCGGGAGGTGAAGAAGTTCGGGGATGAAGGTGTTTTTTTGAAACATGTTGAAACCCTGGTTCTTACCCCCATAAAAACAGGGTTCCCTGTCCCAGTTCCATCCAGTTCCTGTGTTTTTGAACCGTCCTTGGGTGAATCTTCCCAACATGAATTTCCAACGTAGACCATATCACCAGACAAATTTTGAACCGCCTAGATCCTTCAAGATTTTTCCATATCCAAAATGATCCAACAAAATGACTATTAATATTCAAATAAATCCACCAGTTGTACAGAGTTTTTGTTCCTTCTTTTAAAACAAATGTAGCTACTTCTGTCCATTCCATTTCCAGTTGCTATCAAAAAATCCTATTCAAATAAATGTCCCCGGTTTTTCCTAGCCCTTTTCCTTTTGTCTTCATGTGTTCTTGGCCATTCCCATAAAATATTCGCCTCGATGATCGCGATCACCGGTCCGAAGATTTCGTGCTCGAAGCAAGTCATGCCGGGCTGCACGTCGGTGAGCACCGTGGGCGGAAAGAAGGACCTTGCGGAGCGATGGATTTCAAAGCGTGGATCTGATGGGTGTATTTCATTGAGAAAATCCTATGAAAATCCTACGGAATTTCATGAAATTTGAAAATCCTGTGGAAATAGGAATATAATGCGAGAACATCCTGTATAAATTTATGTGGGAGGATAAATGAGGATATCATGCGCAAATCCGATCTAAATGGGAATATAAATGGGGGATAAAATGAGAACATTAGGTGACATGTTGATACTCGTGAGGGTATTTCCACTGCCCTCTGTGGGAATCATCTATATATATTTTATGGGATATTGACGGGACCATCATATATATATACACGTATACATGGGGATATGATATACACTAATAGGGCTATTGATGAAGATATTGTGTGATATATTGGGAGTTTATCCAACAAAATATGGAATAGTCAGAAAAAAGGGAATGTGTAAACATACGTAGTTCTATCAGCAGAAATCGGTATTACAATGGGGATCAGTCGGATAAGTAATGGTATATCATACTGGGGTTAACAATCGAAAAATAGTGGTATAACCAATAACGGTACTATAATAGGGATACAATGGGATTAGTATACACAACCAAACGACATTTGCGGTATATGGGTGTGCCTGAAATGGGTGATCTCGCCAATTCATGCAATTTTTGTAGGGAACATCATCAGATTCGTCAGTGCATGGAATGAGGTACCCAATTCTCAGACCAGTTGGTGGATTCTTCCCCCATGAACCACAAAGGATAATCATGGTTTTTTATCTGTTTCAGCAAGAACATTGGTGATTCACTGATATGTTCATTATATCCCAAGATATTCCCATGATTACATCATATGTGCCATGGCCAAAACACTGTGTATGTATATATATTGGTTATGGTCATCCATCCCATATTGAGGATCGTTAAGCTGGGTATAACAAATCCTATTAATGATTAATTCCTTGATAATAACCATCTCCTTCTATTGGAAAACATACCATGTTCTCACCATGGCACCTATAATCTGTTTCAGGAGGAAACTGGGTGATTCAGACTGATATGTTCATTCCCCCATGATATTCCCATGATATTCCCAGGATATTCCCATGCCGCGCGACTTGCCGCAATCGTCGCTAGGTTTGGCCACCTCCGGGCCGCCATGCAGCAGCCGAGCGCCCTCGGCCATCGAATCCCTGACCTGTTTGGCCACCTGGTCCCGACCAATGGGATGCACCAAGGGACCATAGTCCACGCCATACCTAGGACCGGTTGGGTAGTTGGCTGGTTGAATTCAAAGAAAACAATGGCAGTGAAAAGGTGCCCCGCAGTTGGTATATAAATCTATCTAGTTGTGAATATAAATGATGTATTTGATGTCCATAAATTCGAGTTATAAGAGCCCCATATAAGCCAACTTGGCTAGGTAGGGAGCCCCACCGTGAGCCCTACTCTCCCTGGTTAATGTTACTTATCAAACCGGGTAATTCTGTAACTATCTTCAACCCATAAAAACCACAGCCATCCCCGCCATCTTCGTAAAACGCGCCGAGTTTCTGTTTCGCCTTCACCCTTTCCAGCACAAGCTCCTCGAAGGCGGCCTGACATGGTGATGACTGGGGGATGGTAAACATGACATTGTTTTAGCAACATTAGTATGGTTAATGTAATATCATTGAACAATTTCTGCAGTTTCTGGCAGTTGGAGGTATAGTGCCATAGTACCATAGTTTCATATTGATGATTTGAACATTCAGAAAGGATACTTGGAGGTATAGTACCATATTTGGGACTATATACAAATCCATCCCCAACCCATCAACCCTCCCAATTCCCAACACTGCCTTCACAGTGTAGAAACGTCGCTCTTTTTCTCCATGTTTCTCCCCATTTCATCATCGCGCCTTGACCTGTTTCTCCACGATGACCCGCTTGGGCGCGATGCAGGTCTGCCCGCTGTTCGCAACCCGTGCGTCCACCACCGCGGCGGCGGCTTGTGCCAGGTCGCAGTCAGCCAAGATGGCGTAGGCATCGGAGCCACCCAACTCCACCACGGCCTGACTGTGCTGAACCGTTAAAGGGGACCTTTAAAGGGAGCCAAGCTGCTGAATATGAATTATATAGGGGACCCAGCCTTCCGTGAAAGAGTAATGTATATTATATATATACATGCATATGTACGACAGTGTTGTAGGTATCTTGGTCTTATCCCATCCCTAAGTTGTCTTCTGTTTTCTTTTTCAAAGAACAAGTTATATCTCATTAATAAAGTTTTTCCATGGTGATGGGCAAAAGCTGGTATTGGCCTCTCTTTGGCCACGTTCATCCATCAACATTCACCAGTGCCCATCCCGTGCCGCACCTTCTTCAACAAGGACCCAGCTTTGGCCGCCACAGCGCGCCCGGCCACTTCTGAGCCGGTCAATGCTACACCTGCTGGGAGGTGCTAAGAATGTGGATTAACCAATGGGATTTAACCAATGGAATTTATAAATTCATGAATTTATAATGGAAATACCATGGGATTAACTAGGAGCATGATTAACCAACTGGTGCCCTCTGGTGATTTGACATGGCTACGGAGGCTAAAGAAGAAGCCTTGGCCCATTTATAGTTCTGTGACTTACCAGAGCTATGTTTAACTACCGGAGGGTACTTATAAGTTGGTTTATTCACCCGCAAGCTATACACCCGGCCTAGTTAGTCTAGTTATGTTCACCAACTTTGCCAACTATGGGGCGCTGTGTATAAATGAGCTGTAAATTTTAAATGATGTCCATTGAAATTCCATAGAAATCAACACAAATTTTCACACATTTCATCCGCACTCCCACCAACACCAAGTGCCACACCTTGCACCAGGGGGTGCTCGAGAACCTGATGGATCTCTGGGACATCGACGATCAAAGAGCGAAATAAGCCCTCTGGCAGCTCCAGCTGTTTCAGCAGCTCCTGCCGGGCCCATCTGGTTGTTGAAAGGGATGGTAACATCAAGGCTACCACCAGTAGTCATGGTTTTAGCGACTTTTGGCAAAAACTGGATGTCTTGAATTAACCTGATAGGCTTTGAAGCCAAACTTTAGTCATCCAACTGAACGCCCTGATATTTTACTAAAACTTGACGGTACCGTTGCTATTTCCTTGGCAAAACTAAATAAAACTAATATGTGAATGGAAAAGATGGGCTGTTCACTGACAATGAGCCATGGCTTACACCGCCATCACTGGAAAACGGACGTTGGTTGCTTTGGAATCTCCCCATATTCCCAAGACAGGATGATCAACTGGCCATCTCGTAACATCGCAGGTCGGTCTCAATTTCAATGCACAGCCAACTGTCACGGAATAGGGGTGATGAACCTCCGTCTGCCACTGATTTTGCTGTGAAAACCCATTGAAAACCACAGGTTTTGACCAATTTTGGACCCCTTCCCAGGCCCAGCGCCGCTGCCCAACTCGCACCTCGCAGAAGAGGCCGCTGCCGAAGCAGTTGTGCGCGTGCTTCAGCAGCACCGCATTGCCGGCCATCAGGGTGGGGATTCCCATCCTGATCACCTGCCACATGGGGAAGTTCCAGGGCATAATGGCCAGGATCAAACCTGCAGAAGGGAAGGCCACAATGTGGTGCCCCCGAACGATAGTTAAGTTGGTTTATAACGCCAATAACTGTGGTTTATGGTACTTATAACTATAGTTAATGGGGTTTATAAATTAATTTATAACTAGGGGGCACCACATTGCAAGGTCTGAGCAATGGACATAAGATGAAATTTTATGGGATTTACAATGGGATTTTCCGGGGGGATATTATATTTTAAAATAGTGGAAATTATGGACATATTATATATGAATGGGATTATTGGTGGGGATATGACGTTGTATGTATATTTACAAGTAATCAATTATATACATATCAAACCAGCAAATATGATATTTGGCACCCGAAAGAACCAGGGAAAAAAAGAAAACTGGTTGATTAAACCCAGTATTAATTTTCATGGGAAATTCACTCAAATCGACACTGGTTGGCTAGTAGTCTAGTTTTTAGATATGCCACAGGTTTTACTGGGGAAATTCCAAGTCTGGGTTAAAGCAATCTCCAACAGATAAAGAGGTGATAGGGCTCAACGTGTCGACGAGTTGCATACAAAACAGTGGGCTGAGCGTTGCATCTCCGACGAAAAAATGTTGTCTCATTGTTCCTGGTTCTTCAGTCATCAGATTTTTCTCATTCTCTGGGGGTCAAAACTATGTTGATAGAATTTCAGTAATAAACCCCCAGCCTCTCCCCACCAGCATACTAATATAGAAACCAAACAAATGGCTTGGAACATGAGTTTCCTCTTGGAAAGTGGATAGTTAGTGTCAAACGCTGGTAAAGATGGCAAAATACGGTCAGAACTCTGTGTGGAAGCATAAACTAACATGGGGGGGTTCTTAAAATGGGGGATCAACAAAACCATGGGTTTTAATACTGTAAAATGCTCCAATTTGGATGATTTGGGGGTGCCGCAATTTTAGGAATCCTCCAAGACATAGTTGCCCCACAATACTTTTGAGACAAAAAAGTTGAGCCATTTGCAAAGACACAATTGCACCATCCCACACAATTATCCAAGGAACCCAAGGGCTGGTAGGTGACAAAAGACTTGCTGAAACCAGGTAATGCAGGATATTCTGTATCTTTCAGGAATTCAGCACCATGCTTTGCGTACCAATCGACCTCAAAATGTCAGAGCCGAATCCCTGAGGAAACAAATGGATGATCCTCCCACCGCTCGACTGGTCAAGAACCGCTTCGTGTTTGCCATTTGAGCAGGGTGAACATAACCAGTGGATCAACGAAAGAACATGCGGATACCAGTGTTACCCTCTGGTAAACTAACATAACTACGGAAAATCACCATTTTCAATGGGTAAATCCACTATAAATGTGCCATTTTCAATAGCTATGTTAAATTACCAGAGGGTACTCCCTTGGCCAAAATGCAACCACCAGTAACCACAAGTACCAATGCCACTTCTCCAACGCAAAATTTCAGTTGCTGAGATCCACCTATTGTTGACATTTTGGGTGGTGAAATCCCAATGTTGCTTGGTCGTCTCCCGGGTCATTGCTAGTCAATCACGGTCAAAAAAATACCAGATCATTTGTTGCTTACTGTAATTTTTCTGTACACGCCCGTTGCTGATTCTCTCGCCCATCAATTAGATATTCTTGGTTGTATCTGGCTCTGTCCCCTTCCCATCATCATGTGTTTTGAACTTACTTGTGCTAAACGTAGGGAATTTTCGGGAATGATCCACTGGCTAACTATCAATAATCATCCCAGCAACCCCCAGCAACCCATCCATTCCCATCCATTCCCTACTAAGCACCAGTAAGTTAATGGATGTGAATAAACCCCAAATATTTTATGGTCATACTATGGCTACTATGGTAGATATAAAATAGACATCACTATAGTCATAGGGCAGTCAGTTAATCTCAGTTCCAATCCCTTTGCCGGAACGCCATCCTATCAGATCCTATCAGATCCTATCAGATCCTATCAGATCCTATCATCCATCTGGATGCCAGGAATATCATCCGATATCTGTACCGCCGAAGCACCCAACTATCCATTGACATATGTATATCTATATCTGTATAATGTGTATGTATAGATATATATATATATATGTATGTATGATATATATATATATGTATGATATATATATATATGATTTATATATATATAATATGTATAATATACATATGAGCAATCTCGAAAACCCTAGGTTCACGGAAAGGACATCCACAAATTTGGGAAGGTCCCATCGCTTACCACACGTTTGTACAATATTGATATATGGTAAACTTGGGGGGTATCGCTTGCAGGAAACTACTACATTTTTTGTATATAATTCACAGAAATCAACGTCCAATTTGGGTATCGCTAATGTGGATATTAGAGAAATACAATGACATAACCTTGAAAAGGGGTATCGTTAATTTGGGATACTGTATTAATTTCCATCAATTTCCATAAACCAATGTCCGTCCAATACATATTTAGTATTGCCGGGTTTTTTGCGGTGGCTCATATATATATATATATTTATATATGTCTGTGGTTTTCCCATCGATGACTTGGTACTTGGCAAAACCTTGCATTAAATCGCACATTCATGTGGACCACATGGACAATGTCGCCAAACCAATCATCACCCATCACAAGACCATCACCATGCCACTACCAGTGCATACATCCCGTTTGTAATTATTCTATTGGCTGAAAGTCTGAGTTTGATTCATTACGATTCATTACAATCACATATGTTAATTGTTCTTGAAAACCCTGAGATCAACCAGAATTCTTATCACCAACAAATTTGTCATGATATATTTCTTTGTACCTTAAAAGATACAAAATATAAACTAAACACCACCGAGACACCAAATAGGCGCATTTCAACACCTCCGCCTTTCCTTGTGCTACAGGTTTTCCCATCTCTTGACACATCAGCTCTGCAGCCTGCGAGGGAGTGGCTCTCTCGCTTGTCAACAACCTGAGATTGTTAAGAAATTGCCTGTGTATTTCTTATTGATTAAGAACACGTTTGCGCATTTGTTTGTTTACATGTTTTTTGTTGGAAAAATGGCCTGTATATGTTCCGTTTTGTTTTCTTCTTACAGCCGTAAAGTTTAGTAAAGGCCGCAGGCTTCAACCAACAATGGAGGTGCAATGGAGAGGATGCCTTCATTTCCTCTCCACGACAGAGGCGCACCCACATTTTTGATGCTTGACTCCGAATTCATCACCACAAAAATCTCCCATTTTTCACATATTAAACATTAGATTTCATTAGATCATTTAAAAAAATTAGATGATTTCCCATATTAGATGATTTTCCATTCATTAAAAATTAGATCAATCAAAATTTAAAATCAGATGTTTCCCGAAAACATTGATCTTATTTTTCCTGTAATTACTCACCATGTTTTTCCCATCAAATCCCGCTGAAAAAAACCATCGCCTCATCGGCTCGTTGACGTAACAACTCCGCCAAGGGTGCCAGTCGCTTTACCCGCTGCGCTGCGGGAATCTGGCGCCACTCCTGGAGGATCACAGAAAAATGATAGGGATTTCATAGATTTATGGGGATTTATGAGGTTTTAATGGGAATATATGGGAAATACATGGAAACTATGGTGATTTATGGGAAATATATGATGTTTTGAAAGGATACCCTCTGGTAAACATACAAAAAGCTATGGAAGCCATGGCCCAGTTATAGTTGATTTAGCCATTTAAAATTGTGATTTTCCATAGCTATGTTAGTCATAACCAGAGGGTATGTCCATTTATCCATTTATCGCAGGAATCTCTAGGATCTTTTTTAGGAGTAATTAATTATCTAGAAATGATTAGAAATGTCTAGGAGTATCGAGTAATATCTGGCATATCGATGAATATTGGGATGTTTTTTTGGAATGTAATAGATAGTTCCTGCTTAGAAGTGCAACCCAGTTACCTACCGGCCCGTTGCGATCGATGGTTTGCCTATCAAAATGATGATTTTCAATAGCCAATAGCCATGTTATATTACCAGGGTACATATCCAGTTGTCCATTGCGATACATATCGGTTCATATATAAGATTAGGATTAAATTTTAAACCAGGAAGTTACCAATATTATTGGTCACTTCCGTGTGTTGGTTGGTCGTTTCTGCATGTTTATATTGTTTTTTGTCCCTGTGTTTCTTGGTCAAACCCACCAAAACAAAAATTAAAACAAACACATAGAACAGATGATACTTCATCTCCAACTGTAATTAGTTCACAACCCTTCACCTCCCCCATTTCCGTAGAACCCGCTTGACCCTCCTGAAATGCGTTTTGGGTTTTCTGGATGATCTGCTTCACCTTCTCATCACTCCTGAGCGCTCCCAGGCACTTGGGTTTGTGGCTCAAAATCCGTCGAAACTGTGGAAACATGCTGAAAACCATCCGGAAAAAAATAAAATTCAATGGATTTCGTCACCACGCCTGAATGAAATTGAATTGGTTTCGCTACCCTAAAAAATCTCTGCAAAATCATCGCCATGCCGCACGAAGATATGCCAAAACAGTGGTTGGTTTCATGGGAAACCGACCTCCTCAAATGGAACGAAAAATTACCCATTGTCGTTATTGAATGCTTCAGCCCCCCGTTCACCAACATCAGGGAAAGGACAACCTGATTGTATTGGAACAAATCAGCATCCTGATATCTTCGGTGACTTGGGGTTGCCCGAATCCTAACCAGCATGTGTATAGCGCCAATGAGATCGTTTGAATTCACCACCCAGATCTAAAGCCAAGTTTGGATTCCCTGAAAACACCAAAAAAGGTAGTGTTTGTTTCTTGCTTGGCTGGTCAGTGCAGGGACCCATATTCTTGAAAATCAATAATATATGTATATATATATATTGTATATCATGTAAGAAAACTTAATAGCATTCAATCTGGCATAATAAAAGTTAACTGAAAACACTAAGATATAATAGAATATAGCAAATAAGAATTTTATGTAATACAATATACAGCAATAAAACGAAAAAGATGTAATATAATGGGGTGGAATATAGTAAGTTAAAACTAACACGACAGAAAGGAAAGGAAAAAAAAGAATAGAATAGCATAGCATCGAGTAGCATAGGCTAGAACAGAACAGAATAGAATCAAGCCGGGCAGAGTAAAATAGAATACAAAGAATACAATAAAAAAGGGTACAACAAAATACACTACAATAACACCTTTTGGCCCATTTCACCAGCCCCTAAAGCACATGACATGAATTCTCAACTAAATACATCGGAAGATAAAAAACATATTGAAGAGCGGTTTTGACCCCGGGTCACCCTTTGGCCCATTTCACTAGCCCCCAGAGCACATGACATGAGCCCACAACTTTCTAGATGCAAAGATTCAGCTAAGGGCCTAACGGTTTTCTGTCATTCCATCAAAAGCATTCCACAAGACAGAGTTGAGAGCTCATCTCATTTTTTTTGTGCTGTAGGGAGGAAAACCTACTATAATAATGTTGTCTGACCAATAGTGATATCTTGTCAATAGTAGAAACATTTTTCCGCAACTCCAATTTTTCTCCAATACTAAAAGTCAATTAGCTCCATTTACTTTTTTGTATTGCCAAAAGAGTCATGTTCAGACCTTGTCCAGAGGGCATGGCCAATAGTGGACCCAACATGGCAATAGTGGAAATTGTTTTCCCAACTCCATTTTTTTCTCCAATACTAAAAGTCAATTAGCTCCATTCACTTTTAGTATTGCCAAAAGAGTCAAGTAAAGCAAATCCTTTTCAAAGCGGCCTTCACTTTTGATTAGCAAAAGCCTAGATTCCAGAAATCTGATCCCATTCCAAAACAGGTGATTACCTTATTAAATTCTTATATAAAAATTGAAGAAAACAGGCCCACAAAGGGTACCCCCTTTGCAAGCCCCAGAATAGCAATAACAAACCTGCACCAAGCATGGCAATAGTGGAGACTTTTTTCCGCAACTCCAATTTTGTTGTCCTCCTTCTCCTTCTCCTTCTCCTTCTTCTCCTTCTTCTCCTCCTCCTCCTCGTCCTCCTCCTTCGCCTCCACCACCTCTGCCCCCACTTCCATGTCCACTTCCGCCTTGCCAACTCTTCGCCAATCTCTTCGCCACTCGAGAATCTATCAGATACAGTACATATCATGATCCCAGCCATAAGGTTCCAAAAAATTACTATTGGAATGCTGACCCCCCTAAATTTTCTAAAATAATTATTTTATTTAGGGGGGTTTACTACTAGGCAGCCTACATTGTGTATATAAAAATATACACACATAATATCTAGCAAAAGATTCGTTAGTACGAAAGTAGCCGTCCAAGATTAGCACCAGGATCTCTGCTTTACCACACCAGCCGTAGCCAAGGAACATCGCTTCGTAGACTTGGAAAGTCTCACCAGTACGAGGATTGATCTGGGGAAACCTCAGCGGGAAAACTCATCAATGGCTACCCCCTACAACTAAAGGTGGTTTTCCCCAGTTCTGTGGTTTATAAGATTTTATAAACACCAGAATACTATAGAATACTCTAGATTAATATGTGTATCATAAAGCCAAGTTATATTTTTGTTATGTTCACCAACTTCGCGATTTGCCTCGGGGCACCAACTTCTAGGAGCCCCATGAGGGGGTCTGGAATGTCCGACATGTCCGACGATTCAATACGCTCCTCCCATTTGACGCAGATGGTAGCGGAGCAACCAACGACTTTTAGGTATTCATAACCAATGGCAAATTGGTATATTAATGTATAGCCATTATAGCCATCAACACATATCAACACCCCATTTGAGTTCATTTACATAAAAAAAATATCATCCTAAAAATCGTTAATCCCATTTACAACCACATCTAAGTATGCCCTTATGAAGTGGTCAAGGATATCACCATATCACCATCCCCCAACCAACAAATCGGCCATGGATTGGGTGTATTGACATCGCATTCGCAGCCCCAATCACTTTGCCGCAACTAAGGGAAACCCACATACCCCCGTGAAATATCATGAAAAATCATTAAGTCAGCCAATCCAAACCATCCGTGATCAGTGACATGTAGGTCGCTGTATTCCGCGCTGCCACCAGCGCAGCTCTGCGCGGAAAACGTTGTCGCGCCAGCCCCGCGAGCGGTTTCGCGCATCGCAAGGAGTTCATGGTGAAGGACGAGACGAGACTGGTGGGGTACCGCCAAAGTTAATCGTCTTTGGGACCCAACTATCCCACTTCTGAGGGTCAAATCATTGATGTTGCAAAGAGGATGAATCTAAAGTCCATGGTTCTCAAAACACAGGTGCAAATCATTGTTGTGTACATCTTCCTAGATCCTGCACACAACTTGTGGAGAACTTCTATGGATGGACCTACATCACTCATAGAATCCATCTAAGTGTTGGGTCAGAACCATCCACTTGGGAGACAAAATCAGGTTGTTCTTCAGGTGGCTACTGTTGTTCGACGTTCATGTGCCACCATTCTTCCTAAAGCATATCTGAGCCACAAAGTACCGGAATCCCTGAAGTGTCCACACCTTCAAAGATGTTCCAAGATTGGAATCTGGCATGGACTTCTGCATGGCATCACATGTTTTTCTGGCTGATTCGCCCTGGCTATGTTCAGGGCATTGTCTTTTTTTCGATGTCATCTGATGCTTCCAGGATGAACCCTGGCTGGATCAACTCCCCGTTTCTTCCTAAAAGCCATTGCTTCTGTTGGTTTTGCCCACTCAACTACAACATACATCCATCATTGTTATGTTATTCTGTATGTAATTATGATATGCTCTTGTCATGGACACTAAGACACCAAGCTTGTTGGATCTTGTTGGTCTATCCACACAACTCCCCAGCGTCCCTGTTGTCCATTCTTCGCGTGCGTCATTCGCGTACGTCATTGGCGAATCCCTGTGGCTTCACTCAGAGAGTAGCCGGTTCCACTGCCGGGGTGACCTGCAAAAACAGTGGGGTTTCCTTGGCCGTGTTCAAAAAGAGGATTGATATGGATTGACGATTCATCTGACAATCAACCTGGAACCATCTTAAATATATTATATATTATATATATAATATAATATAATATAATAGAATATAATATAATATAATATAATATAGTATAATATAATCTAATATAATATATAATATAATATATATGTATATATATATAATATGGATTTGCAAGGGATGCCATGGCAATACATGACACAGCATTGCCGTTTTGCACTTCAAAATGCGTGGCTCTTCATCCTTGGGAGACACTGCCTTCACAAAGCCACGGATGGTCCTTTAAAGATCTTATAGCAATAAAGGAACCTTTAAAAAAGATGCAGACAACTCGTAGATCCATGTCCAAATGAGTGGTAAACAACTTTCTCACACTCAGAATTCATTTATTTACAAATAGAACCCTACCATATCCTACTATATGTGCACCGTAGTTTTAGTTTTACCCACTTCATCCCCTTTTCTGCATCGCGAAACCGGAACCAGCCTTGGGAGGAGGTAGCACCCCAAAGCGCCCAGAGCTGCGCGGAGGCGATTCCTGCGCCGGAACTGAAGAGTCCTTGGTGTCCCTGGACGACGACAATTGAGGCCCCTCGGGCATACCTGGCAGGGATGGGGCCAAAAAAAGAACCAGATCTTCAGATGTTAAGCTGAAAATAGATGGTATATGCTGGGATATGCTGGGATATGATGGGATATGATGGGATATGATGGGATATGATGGGATATGATGGGATATGATGGGATATGATTCTTGTGTGATGTGAATAGCATGATGAAGATTGATGGAAATGTTTAGATTGATAAGATTTAATAACTATACGAATCCCCAAGTCATAAGATGATATGACCGGAACCTTCTTGACTCACAATGCATTCTAGCACTCCAAATGACGCGTAAATTGAACTACCCCTTTTAAAAAAGGCGCTTCATACTTCATAGATGGCTAATAAGCCCTTATTGCTGGTTGTTGGTGGTTAATCAACCCTATCCACAAACCTGCAATTATTGGGTAATAGATATATCATGATATATCATGATATAACCTCCATTCTTCTGAATCCCATTCTTCACACCACTAGTCCAATTAAATCCCATTACATAGACCGTCGTAATCGTAGATCCTCATTGTTTATCCCAGGAAATCCCATGAAATCCCATTTAATCATTAGTTCACCTTAAATCCCAACGAAAAAAAACATCGGACAATTTGTTTCCCATCAAAACCATCCTCTGGGGTGTCAAAATGAGACATCCTGCCTTGCAGCAACCGCGAGTGTGAACTCGGACAAGGACCCGCCTCAAGCACAGAAATCCCCCCTGCCAGCTGGGCAAGAGGGCCATCCTAAATCCATATTTATAGCCAAACCCAAAAAGATAGACAAGTAATCCCCTAAAATTTCGGGGGAAATGACTTTTCGGCACCCTTTTTGGGTACCCGTCAATCATTGGGGACTGTCAAGTAATGTAACTTCTATAGTACCTTGGATGTAAGATGCTTTTCACTGAAGGAACTACCCAGGAGTCAGACAGCTGAAACGCCGTCTCTCAGGGCAAGTGGGGCAAGCGGTCGACGTCGAAGTCAAGGGGAAACTCCCCAAACGTCATGGTGCATGTACCATGTTTTTCCCTATGAAAAATGGTGAAACTTGGGTGTATACCCCCATTTTTTCCAGAGACGCCTATGGAATCTGAAGATTTTGAGCCCAAACAGAACTGAGAATCATCTTGTCGGTACCTGGTTTGATCCAATGTCCGGAGTTCTCTTGGAACCCCCACAGCATCGATGCCCATGGGTGGTGCCGGAGCCTTAGTTTGGACACTGCTTTGGTCCAAATGACTGACGAATATTCACCAAAAAAAAACGGACGTGCGGTACCTATTCCGTCTGGAAATCAAACGTAGCTGGAAAAGTGCTAGTTTGGCGAGGTTAAAAATCATCTATCAATGGATATAGGGAAACTTCCAGTGCCATGCAGGCAAAAGGCAACCAGGTTACCTGGGGTTATTCAACGAGGTCAATCCATGTGAAACAATCCCCAATTTCCACCAGAGAGTCCCGATTGTCACATCGTCTTGCCCACAATAATCCCTAGTTCTATGCCCACATATCCTTCAAAGTGTTGCAAAATTCTATCCCCGCACACACAAAAATTGTCCATCCAACACTAGTTACCATCTCTGCATTATGTACCAATTTAGAAGTACTGTAACTACCACCAGTTTGCAAAAATATATCCCTAATCTGTAAAATTTGCAAACTGCCGTTATGGCAATGGCAAAAATTGCATATAGAGGATGTTTACCCATCTATTGCCAGTTGCAAAGAATGTCATAGATTGGGTGCAGGAAAAGTACTATGTTACTATATCTGGATAAAACCTATTTCTGGACATAGTAGTGACTCTAAAGATTACCCTCTGGTAAACTAACAGTTTGCTATTGAAAATGGCCATTGAGTACGTTGATTTACCCATTAATAGCATGGTGGATCCTTCCACTGTTTCTTGTAAACGTTTGCCAGAGGGTATTAACCATGATCAACCATGCCATGACGATTTAGTCCCGATTGATGCATTATTATGCCACTATTATGCCACTATTATCCCATTATTATCCCTATAAAACCACATAAAACCATCTAATCCCCCGTTCTGTTGCCTAGTTATGTTAGTTTGCCAGATGATAAAACACCTATATCATCTATATCTGGATAGGACCTATATATTTCTGGACATAGTAGTACCTCTAAGTCCCGATTGATGCATTACTATGCCACTATTATGCCACTATTATCCCATTACTATCCCTATAAAACCCATATAAAGCCATCTAATCCCCCATTCTGTTGCCTGGTTATGTTAGTTTGCCAGATGATAAAACACCTATACCATCTATATCTGGATAGGACCTATATATTTCTGGACATAGTAGTACCTCTAAGTCCCGATTGATGCATTATTATGCCACTATTATCCCATTATTATCCCTATAAAACCCATATAAAACCATCTAATCCCCCGTTCTGTTGCCTAGTTATGTTAGTTTGCCAGATGATAAAACACCTGTATCATCTATATCTGGATAGGACCTATATATTTCTGGACATAGTAGTACCTCTAAGTCCCGATTGATGCATTATTATGCCATTATTATCCCATTGCTATCCCTATAAAACCATATAAAACCATCTAATCCCCCGTTCTGTTGCCTAGTTATGTTAGTTTGCCAGATGATAAAAAGCCTATATCATCTATATCTGGATAGGACCTATATATTTCTGGGCATAGTAGTACCTCTAAGTCCCGATTGATGCATTACTATGCCACTATTATGCCACTATTATCCCATTATTATCCCTATAAAACCACATAAAACCATCTAATCCCCCGTTCTGTTGCCTAGTTATGTTAGTTTGCCAGATGATAAAACACCTGTATCATCTATATCTGGATAGGACCTATATATTTCTGGACATAGTAGTACCTCTAAGTCCCGATTGATGCATTATTATGCCATTATTATCCCATTGCTATCCCTATAAAACCATATAAAACCATCTAATCCCCCGTTCTGTTGCCTAGTTATGTTAGTTTGCCAGATGATAAAAAGCCTATATCATCTATATCTGGATAGGACCTATATATTTCTGGGCATAGTAGTACCTCTAAGTCCCGATTGATGCATTACTATGCCACTATTATGCCACTATTATCCCATTATTATCCCTATAAAACCACATAAAACCATCTAATCCCCCGTTCTGTTGCCTAGTTATGTTAGTTTGCCAGATGATAAAACACCTATATCATCTATATCTGGATAGGACCTATATATTTCTGGACATAGTAGTACCTCTAAGTCCCGAATGATGCATTATTATGCCACTATTATTTATTATCCCATTATTATCCCTATAAAACCCATATAAAACCATCTAATCCCCCGTTCTGTTGCCTAGTTATGTTAGTTTGCCAGATGATAAAACACCTATATAATCGATATCTGGATAGGACCTATATATTTCTGGACATAGTAGTACCTCTAAATCCCGATTGAGGTATTATTATGCCACTATTATGCCACTATTATCCCATTCTTATCCCTATAAAACCATATAAAACCATCTAATCCCCCGTTCTGTTGCCTAGTTATGTTAGTTTGCCAGATGATAAACACCTATACCATCTATATCTGGATAGGACCTATATATTTCTGGACATAGTAGTACCTCTAAGCCCCGATTGATGCATTATTATGCCACTATAAAACCACATAAAACCATCTAATCCCTACAAAGTGGGGCCCCCAAACGATAGCTAAGTCACTATGGTTTATGGTACCTATAACTATAGTATTCATGGGGTTTATAAACCATCTTATAACTGGGGGGCCCCACATTGTATATAAAATCCCCATTTTCTGAACCCCCCCCGTTCTGGTCAGGCCATCGCACCGGCGACGGCGGCGAAGGCAGCGCCGGCAGCGCGTTCCCGGGAACGCCGGGAACGCGCTGCAGCGGCTCCTCGGTCCTGGAGGCGACCTGGCGCCCATTTTTTCAGGGGAAAATGATGGAAAAACGATGGAAAAACATGGAAAAATGATGCAAACCCACGGAAGAATGATGGAGAAAATGATGGAAAATAATGAACGGATGATGGAAAAGTGATGGAGAATGATGGAAAAAATGATGAACAGATGATGGGAAAATGATGAGCAGATGATGGAAAAATGATGAATAAATGATGGACAGATGATGGGACAAATTAGAAACCCATGGAAAAGTTGCCGGAAACCGGTTGAACATGACGGACGCATGATGGACAAATATCGAAAAGCGTTTTCCCCAGAGTTCTTCCTCAGGGTAAAGATGTCTTTGTTTTGACTTTTTGGTGGAACTCTGATTTTTTGGGTGCTTTATCCCAATCTTTGGTAGGTGAAAGTGGCTCAACCCAGTCTTCGGTAGTTTAACCCTGGTAGCCTGGTGAACTTTGAAATAGCTGGGATGTAGCTGGATGCCCGTCTCCCCATTAGTGATGGAAAAAAATGGTTTTTGACCCATCCCCCAGATGTTTTCCATTATATCCCATTATACTCCATTAATATCCCGTGTATCACCTTGAATTTTCAAGTGAAATGACCCCAGTGTTTATGATTAAATATGCTTCAATCCTATTCTTATACTTATACCAATATGGTCAAAATTTGTTAATTCGTACTTTTCCCCCTCTTTAACCCATTCTTGGATTGAACCATATTTCATCATATTGTTACCATCATGGTGGCTGTCCCATTCTTATCCCATTATTCTGGGTAAATTACTACGTATATTTCACTAACCTGAAATAGGGCCCGGATCATTAACCACATAACCATTATCAACAATTGTTGACCATGATCAACCATTTTGAGCCACAAAAAACATCACTGTTGACCATCATAAACCACTGCTAAGCACTATTAAACAACCGTTGGTGGGGATGTGTATATATATATATATTCCATTTATTTCCATTCATTTCCATTGTTTTCCATTAATGTCCATTAATGTCCATCAATGTCCATTAATGTCCATTGATTTCCATTAATTTCCATTCAATCTTCATTACAAGAAGACAATTTCCATTCGTTATCCTTGATATCCCTTGATTTCCCACCTGCCACGGAGAAGGCCAGTCCGGAGTGGCAGGCGAGCCTTGGATCTTGGAAGTGACGACATGTAATATGTGTATAGCTACATATATCTACATATCTATATATCTATATATCTATATTTCTATATCTATATATCTATATGTCTATATATCTATATGTCTATATGTATCTATATCTATCTATATATCTCTATATATCTCTATATTTCTATGTATAGCCTACAGTATACATATCTAATTATATAACAGTATACATATCTAATTATATAATATCAAATTATCTAATATCATGTAATATCTACATATATATATACAGCTGTATAAATACATAGCTCTATAGCTCTTTAGTTCTATAAAGTCTATATCTATATAAATCCACGAAGTATCCGTCAAATATATGTTCAATAGCCAAATATGAGCGTTTTTCTGAATACCAATTCACTATAGAAACTTCCCAATTGAGATGCCGTTTATAGGAAGACACCATGCAAATAGTGATCAAGTTCACCTGTTTCGATCTTCTTGGGACTTATCTACCCTAATCATACCTATAATTCTTGATATAGAATTCCTACTATCAAGATTGTCACTTAATAAATCCCACATATTATTTATATATATATACACTATATACATATAAATCTATCTATTCTATGTGTTTTTTACTTTATGTGTGCATATAAATCGAAGTTTCCGCTTGGTTTCTGCTTGGTTTCCACACGCCTCGGAGGGCCATCCTGGCGAACACCATGGAACTAGCCAGGAACACCTTTTTGAGGTCCGGGGGAGGTGGCGGAATTTTGAAAAACTGGAAAGAACTCATAGTTTTCAGTTATTATAAACAAATTATCAGTTGTAATGTATATTTATAGTTATAGTATGGAATATTATACTAGTATCTAGTATGTATAGTTATAATATATATATATAACTATAAATAATATATTTCATAACATATTACTATTATAACATATTATAGCTATTCCATATTCATAGTACCAGAATGTTATAGTATTATAGTTAAATAAAACTCATGATTCATGGGAATCCCAGGATCCAAACATGGAGGTCCGTTTGTACCATCTAAAGCCATAGAAATTGGGCACAAATCGCCTTGCATAGTCCTAACAAATACGCCTTACAAATGGTAGGTACCTCCAATTTGGGTTGTTGAAATGGCCAGTACTCATAAGAACTTATTCCATGTGGACAGTTATATATACTTATTATAACAAGGATTAATTATCTACAAATGATGTGGTTGACTATAAGTTTGTCATTTATGGGGCATACCCCCCGGTAAACTAACATAGCTATTGAAAATGGCCTATTTTATAGTTGATGTACCCTCTGGTAAATTAACATAGACCCTGGCAGATAGGGGTTAGAAGACTAGTTTGCATTAAAAATTGGTGATTTTCAGGGTCTATGTTTATTTACTAGAGGGTACCTGTTAAAAGTGATGATTTTCCATAGTTTCACCCCACCTTTCCTGGCGTACAACCTGACCTGGGGTAGCTCAGATATACCTAGTATCAAAGGCCTCAAGAGATGCGCTGGCAACGTCGTTTGCAGCAACCTCCTAGACTATATATATATAATATTATATATAAAGTATAACTTATATGTATAATATAACTATATATAATCTAAATTATATATATATATAATATAATTTTATATGTATATTTATGTGTATATATATCCTCGTGATATTCCCATCACCTGGCTGTTTCTCCCCATGCTTCGATAATGCCCCGTACCTCCATTGCTGCTGCATTCATCACCTGGCTGAGTGGACCCCAGATGGACCAAGTGATCTAAAGATTGAGGATGGATGACATTTTATCTCCTCAAAGTTTTAATATGAATATGAATAGAATGATGGAAATATGGATAATTTATGATATTAATATCCATATATGAATATCCATTAATATCAGGAAATTGATATGAATCATAAATTATCATGATCTATATCTATATCTATCTATATATATATGGATATTCGCATTATATAATTCATGATACATGCTCTGAGATGCAAAATGGTCTCAAGGTCTTAAGCACATGTTTCAGGATGAAAAGACACCTATTTCAGAGGGAAAATCAAGGGAAAAAGCATACGAAACCATTGGAAATTGGGGAATTATCTCTTACTGCTTGTATTTAGTGGAGCCAGGTTCATTTAATGCCTCTTTAATCAACATCACCACTAGAATCCCCATTCTATTTCCATCATATTCAAATTATATCCACACTATTGGCAAATTAAATCCCTCACTTGATGGCCAGATCCTATTTTCAACATGTTTAAGTTCGGCAAACCATCTATTTCTATGGGCCATGGCTTTCCATGGCTATGTTAGTCATAACCAAAGGGTAATTCTTGGTGAAATCCCATGAAACCTGGGCGAGCCGACCTGCCGCAGATCGAGGATCTCTGCTTCACCTCACAGCTTTTTTGGTGTCAGAAAATCTCCAAATCCATTTTTTCAAACCCCCTGGCCCTGGCCAATTTCCCCATGTTCATGGCCAGCCTTTACAAAGTTATATATACATATATGTATATACTGTATAGATAGTCTGGCAATCCGCAAAGCTCCCCGATTTGTAGATGATGTTCCATTGTTGAATTTGATGTTTTTTCCCACGATCATACTTGATTACAAGAGTGTCACCGATGAAAACGTAGGATTCAAATCTTCGCCCATCATTTCAAACCAGGTGATGGCTTAACTCTCCAAAATGTGATGGATGCCAACTCTCCGATGAGTTGCAAAAATGTGCAGCTCCCCGTTTGGCAAAAATTCTCATCTCTTTAAATCCTCATTGTATCCCCCCTTTCCCATTAATTGCTGGTAACTGGTACCCCCATTCTCGATGATTAAGCCCCATTTTCGAATACATGTGATTATAATGCTCTCACAAATCATCCCAATCTACAAAACCCCCTCAATCATAAGATTAACCCCCCGGTTATGAAACATGGCAATGGAAAATCTTCTGTTTGTAGTTGCTTTTCGCTTTAAAACCTCCATTTTCCAACAGAAGATTTCCCAGCCACCTTTGACTACCGGAGGGCTTGGTAATCTCAATTCGGGGGATATTTTTTCTCCATGGACATCCATAGATCACATAAATCACTACTATTAACCATCATTAAGCCATCATTAACCCATTATGAAGCATTCTAATAACCACTAAGTCACTATGAACCCATCATGAAACCATCATTAACCCACAATAAAACCCACCAAGAACCCATCACTAATACATCATTAAGATGCATTAAGCATTAAAAACCACTATTAATCATGAGATTCCCATGATTTTTGGGGTTCCTTAAGCCGCCACCACGACATGCCCATGGATCCCATGGCGTCCAAGACGCAGCGCGCCACTCGGCCACTAAGCTGCGTGGTCACGTGCCGCGCATCGCTGAGCTCGGTGTAGAGCTGCAGGCGGATTTCTGGTGAAGAAAATGAAGAAAATCACACCTGGTTGGTGGTTAATGGTGATTAATAGTGATTAATGATGGTTGATAATCTGGTTGGTGGTTGACCTACCCCTCTGAAAAATATGGTTAATGATATGGTTAATATATGGTTATTATATGGTTAATGATGGTTAATAATCTGGTTGGTGGTTGACCTACCCCTCTGAAAAATATGAGTCAGTTGGGGTGATGAAATTCCCAATATATGGAAAAACAAAAAATGTTCCAAACCACCAACCAGACACACTTTCCAAAGATGCTTTGTTTTTGGTTAGTTAACCACCGACATTGAATGCGAAATGCTGTGAACATCTTTGGAAAAATCACAAGTTTTGAAAAACAGATGTAGCTACCAACAAAAAATGCGAAAATCTTGCAAAAACGTGTCAAAAATATTGGAAGAAATGATGAACCTCGTGATTCTGTTTGAAAAAATGATTTCACCCCTAAGAAATGCGAAAAAAAAAAAAAACATGTGTTTGTTGAAGAAAAACACTACAGTAAGAAAGTATATAAAATATATATATATATATATTATATATATATGTAAAATATATAGTTATAATATGTTATAATTATATACTTAGGGATGTGACCTCTAACAGATCGACCCTGCCATAAGTTGAGGGTCACCTATTCACTGGATGGAGCTGACCTCAAAACAGGACCCACCGGTGAGTTAGTAGACACCCAACCGTGAGATAATCTACTGTGCAAGGAGATAAATAAAATCAAATGCGCCTCAGTTGTTTGGGAGCCAATTACCTTACAGTCCCCTACAGTAACTATCCGATTACCCAGTAAAATAACGTAGACCTTGCCACCAGTCAGGATGCCTGAACCCTCAGTTCATCGATTCGAAGTAGATCGGCTGATGCCTGGAAATGCTGTTTTTTGGGATGCGAAGAAGAACGGAGTTGACGCACAAACTCACGGAAACGTTGGGGTTGGTACCCGAAAATCGTGGCAAAAGCACTTCAATATTCCATCATGTCTGTGGGGTGGGAGAAACACCTTCTTCGGACGCCCATTATACCCAGAAAATTGGGAGTTGAGTCACAAGACTTGGCATTCCATTATCAATGAACATGGGGAACAAGCAAAACTGATTGTGGGTCAACCAAGAAACCGACTCTCGGTTGGAAAATCTGGAATCTCACCTGGAAAATCGGGGAATGGTGGCCTAAACAACAAACATCTGGTTCCCTTTATGGAGCTGAGAAAAGCTATGTTGGTCATTCTTCATTCCTCGGTATTCCAGTTTTTTTTGGGGAACTTACTGGTGGAATTTCGAGAAAATGTGGTGTCCACCCAAAATGCGTATTTGAATGGGAACATGATGGTGGATCTGGCCACATGGGCTACCGTATATTTTCAGACCTAGCCCAAATAGAATACTGTAAAAGAATGATGAGGATATAACTTGATGCAACCAAGAACTGCCAAGAACGATGGAAATTATACGATCATTCAACAAAAATTATAGGCATGTTTCCGAGTGCCGGGATGGGAATCCCCCAAAATTCTTGGGTGTATGGACGACACAAACCAATATTTGGATATGTTTGGGGCAACATTTCCAGTATTTTCCAGTAGAAACCCATAGGAAACCATCTTGAGAGATAACGGCATTCACCACTTTACCCTATGGTGAACGTCAGGCACCTCGGGAAGTTCCCGTTTGGCACTGCCAGGTGAGACCACCGCCTTGGTGCGGGAACACCCCCAAAGTAGTTTGATACGGCGAAAAAATCAACTGCGTTCTCTCATCCTGACACGCGATTTTCGCGTGTTCCGGTCGTTTCCCCTTTGATCTATGGGCACCTCGGGTGAGTACTATGGGGTCTGTGAGGTAGAGAAAAATCTTCACCCACAACCAAAGGAATTGGAATCTCCTTGTTTATTTTATCTATATCTTTATTTGGAAGAAGAACCTGAACCTATACACAGATTAATTGTCTATAGCACAACGCTGAGAATTACCAACTTCTGTACTTCCAGGGGGCCACCAAGACATTTTGACCACGACATGGGTTTTGTCTGAACATAGGCCCCCCAGTTTTTTCTACTTCGCCATTGCGTTTCCCCGATCTTCAGAGAAACCTACATCATGTGATTCTGTGTAAATTCCTATCATATTCCCAGTCCCCATGGGCCCATGATATTCCCACGATCCTAATACCATCGTTTGTAGCTGATCCAATCTGTGCCGTATCCCCAAGATTCATCCCGTTATCCGTTATCCCAACCGACGTTGGCCGTTGCCTCATACCTGGAGGATCATCCCCGTCTCTAAAAAATGGGGCTCCCCCAAATTATAAGTTGGGGACCATTAACCCCCAAAAAAACTATAGCTGTATCCCCCAATTCCAGCCAACTAACTCTTCACCATTTCTGAAATTTGTGAACTTCATTACCATAAATAGCTATGTTTGATGGTCAAATCATGCTAAACCACCATTTTCCAATGGTTAAACCACCATTTTCGCTGGTTGGTGGTTGACCTATCCCTCTGAAAAATATGAGTCAGTTGGGATGATGACATTCCCAATATATGGAAAAATAAAATTCATGTTCCAAACCACCAACCAGTTCCTATATTTTCCCATGGTTTTTGCCATTTTTTCCACCAAGCCGCAGAGCTCGGCAGCGCGGCAGCGCTTGCTGTCTCCTCAGCGCCTGCCAGGTCCTCCTCCAAACGCAAGATGCGCCTGGGATGGCATGGGGAAGTGATGGGATGGGCCAAAAACCCTAGGAAAATATAGGGATAATTGTGGTTTGGGAAAATGGTGGTTTAACCAACAAGAATCATGATTTGGATGATTTAGTGAGATTTATAGTTGGTTTAATACGGTTTAATGGTATTGATGGCGGTTTAAGTAACAAGATTCAGGGATGTCAATTACGTGTTTCACCAACAGTAAGATGGTGATCTCGCGTCAACAACGTGGGGAAAAAAGGGGGGCCGGTGGGAATGGAATGGAGAAATTGATCCATTGGGGAAAAACCCATGGGCTTAGGATTTTTCGTAACCAGAGATGAGTAAATATCGGGCATCGCGTAGTGTGAATTGATTCAATATAACTGTTGATTGGGTTTAAAAAAAACGCCAGCTGCTCTAAATTGGCTATCAGAAACCATGGCGGGAACCCCAATGCTGATAAACATGCCAAACTGATGCCCTACAGTCCACCCAGTGCGTTGGGCGCCAGCCCCTGCTTCCATCTGCTTCCTGTGTCCCAAGGTGGTCGTTCCTGTACTGCTGGAAGCAGAATCTGCTTATTTGCAAAAGGGGGAGGCAGCAGGCATCGGACGATTGAATTGCTGGCTACAATTGGCCGTAGGATTCTTGAAATGCGAACACGAACAAATGATGGCATCTATACTATAGTGACGAAGTCCTTTGGGTTCACAGATTGCTCTGGTTGATTCCCTTTTCTATCATCTCTGTTCAGGTAGTTGTGAAGTCACTCTGACCTACTCACCAGATGTCACCAGTAAATTTAAGTCACCGGGACGACTCAAAACAACCCAGCACGACAGCCGGTACCCGGTCATACCCGATCCCATTGATCCAGCACGAGCACCTCTTATGCCTCTCCTTCTCATGTCGTTGCAAACTCTGCAGTTCCTTCTCCACCAGCTGCAGCCGTTGGTTTAGCGACGAGGACGCGCTAAAGACCTGCCGTGATGAAACAACGTGGAAATTTAACGGAATCCTCACCAATGTACGGGAATATGACTTATTCTATGTACTTCGGGATTATTCATATGTACATATATAATACACCTTTTTGTGGATGACATCCCCAAGTTGGTGAAAACAGGTTCCACCCAGGGTAGATCCTATACTTTTCCACCAGGCTTAGAGTCCGCAAATTCCGGACCACATGGTTTTGGCTATCCATTCCCGAGCACACATCACATGGTGTTCTCATATTTTCCCATGTTTTCCCATGATTTTCTCATGAAAACCTCCATTGATATCAGATTGCCCATGATTTTCCCATGTTTTCCCATGATTTTCCCCATTTTTGCTGCGGATTTCCCAGGAGTTTCCCACCTGCGCATGCGCCTCAGTCGAGGCTTGCGCCCGTTGCATGGCGGTTTGCGCCAAGCGCTGCGCTGCGTCCTGCAGTGTCACTACAGTGTGGCACAGGTCATGGATGATCATCGCCAAAATAGAAAGATTAAAGGTATATCACCTACAATAAATGATCATTATATACCATTATATACCATTACTAATGATTACTAATGGTATATAATGGTATATAATGGTATATAATGGTATATAATGATCATGACAATATATATATATATATAATGATTAGTCATTTATTGTCATGATTATATACCATTATATACCATTTCTAGGTGATTTTCCGTTGCTTTCTGATTACCAGAGAATATGTGTATGTATATATATACGCATACACACACAATCCCATTAAATCACAATAAATCACCATAAATCCCTTCAAATCACCATTAATTTATAAACTCACTATATACTCATAACATATTATAACCTCAAACACTACCATTCTATACTCATCACCATTAAATCACCATGTCATGGTATATTGTAGGTTATGTACCTTGTGAAATGACCATTGTTTAATCACCAGAATCGTAGTGACGATGGCAGTTTATCATCCCATCTCTGCCATGCCAAGCTTTCAACTCACCATTGCAACATCACCATGAATTTCACCATGAATTTCATCACTATTTCATCACCATATCCCATGATTATCCCATGATTATCCCATGATTATCCCATGATTATCCCATGATTATCCCATGGTTTTCATCCCATTTCCCAACCTTTCCCAACCTTTCCCAACCTTTCCCAACCTTTCCCCACCCCCACAGGCCCCCCTTTCCGCCTGTAGCTCAGCCAGGTGCTGCTCGCGCTTCAGGGCCTCCTTGCGCAAGGTCTCCTGGCCGCTCCAAAGGCGCTGCTCCAGCTGTTTCACCTGCTCCTGGCGTCCAAAAAATAGGTGGCGGTTTACTGATTTTGTTGATGATGTTCAAAGTAGGAAAAACCTAAAACAAAACATAACTTCAAGTTATACCATGTTATACATGATGTTATACATGATGTTATATCATGTTTTATACATGTTATACTGGTAAATCAATTGATAACCACATTTCTCATCCACATTTCGTGGGTGGACTTGCTCGGCTTAACCACCCAGTGGGATCCGCCAACTCTGGGCCCAGCGGGGCCCATTTTATCTCTGGTTTTTGGATCAAAAAATATGGGCTGGTTTCCTATGCTTTACTATGCTTTACTATGCTTTACTATGCTTTACTGACATTAGCAGTTTCCGAGCAGTTTCCGTTTCAGGCTTGATATGTCCATCATAGCGGTTTGAATGATGGTAGACTGAGTATACTGTACTCCAGACCTTTCGTGACGCCAAAAGAGTTTGGATTTTTTTTTAAACATCGTCCCACCTTCGAGCTGGCGAAATCAGATGGTTCATTGATGCTCATTGCTAGAAAATGCCGTTCGCAAACGTGGATTTAAAAAAAAAACGGTTGCCCTTCCTGAAAACAGCATCCAGAAATGTGGTGTTTTCAGATGGGTTTATTCCGGGTTTATGCACCATCAGAATGCGTTTCAAATTGGATGGCTTGGATGGCTTGGATGGCTCCTCACAAAGCCGCTGGACGTCAAGCACGTGCACATCCTGACCCGGTGGCACCGGTGGTTGACCAACATCCCCTCACATTCCCAGGTCGTCTCAACGGGATCATCATCCCTTCCGTCTCACGTCGCACCCAACTAGTGTATGTTGTTCCCCTGAGAAAGTGATGAGAAGTAACCATAAGTGGGTGATTTACCATGATTTACCAAGCAATTCTGATGGACAAGAATTGTGGAAACTCCAGAATGGGGACTTGACCAAGAAAAATTGGGATTATCTCACTGGGAAGATGATGAGTTAAGCCATGGGAGTTTTACAGCTAGCCTGTTTTCAGAGAAACCCACATGGGAAACTGGAGAAGTCGGCGAAATCACCATATATTTTTTTCCGCGTGGAAAAAATGGAGATCACCTAGGTGGGTTGGAGCAACTCTGACATGGAAAATCCATGAAAATCCCTCTTCAAAGATGACTTGTCCACACTTTTCCACCATGAAACCGGGCACGTCCAGCCGCCTTCAGCTGCTGCTGCAGCTGCTGCTGCAACTGGGGCTGCACAACCTGCTGCAGCTGTTGCTGCACGATCTCCAGGAGTTGCGATTGCAGCTGTTGACTCAAGGCACCAGAGAGTCGCGCCTGGGGAAGGTACATCGTGTTGGGGTTGACCAATGGGAGCAGCCAGATATGTTGTTTTTCGCATCCTGTGAAGACAAAGCATGATAGGTGTACTGGATGGATATTCCAAAAAGATCCAAAAAGACTTATATATAGATATATCATGATATATCCAGATATATCCAGATCGAGGGATTTGCCTGCATACTTCAAGGAAGAGGATAAGATCATGGTATGCTCGATGGGGCACCTCCAGCGTGTCCAAATTTCCACGAAACTCCTGCCATCGATTGCCATGGGGGACCCGTTGAACTGTGCGGGGGGAAGCAATGGTGATGTTAGGGGTACCCGGGTACCCCAAGTTTCAGAAACACCCAAAGGCATACAAACTCTTATTCTGCAGTTTGTACCAAAATGAGTCGAAAATGGGTGGAAAATGGGTATAGAGATTGATAGAGATATCATGACCTTTGTCGAGAAAATATCCGATACTGTATATATATATATATAGCATGTGTTCCCTGCCCAATAAGCATTGGAACCCGCGGGAATCAGTAGTTGGTGGTTTCGACCCTTCATCAAAAGCACTGGTCTCATTCTGTCACCGGACATCATCATCATCATCATCATCATCATCATCGTCATCGTCATCGTCATCGTCATCATCGTCAGCATCGTGAAAGGTAAAGGTGAAAATAAAAATGAATTGGCGAATGGTTTCAAATTCGCTGGAAAGAAACACTAATTGTGCACCACAGGGGAATCATGAGACCGCCCCGATAGGGTAGGGGTCCCCCCCTTCTTCAAGGGGGGGGGGGGCTTCTTCAAGGGAAAGCTTCTTTGAAGGGAAGTCTTCAGTGCGGGGCAGCCCCCCCCCAAGAAGAAGAAGGGGGGGAGGGGGCTTCTTGAAGGCGGGGGGGTTTCTTCTTTCCTCTCTCCTCTCTCTCTTCTCTCTCCCTACTCTTTTTCTGTGTCCATCTCTCCTGTCCAGGAACATGGAATCTTTTGGCGGGGGAGGCGCTGCCGCCTCCCCCCGCGCCCCCCACCCGCTTTTTTTAATACAACCTCCTTCTCCGCATCCTTCCGCCTCGTCCTGCTCCTCTTCCTCCTCCTCCTCCTCCACACTACTACTACTAACCACCTACTACCACCACCAAAGCTCCCCCCCCCTTCTTAAAGAAGAGCCCCTCCCCCCCTTGAAGAGTCCCCCCCCCCTCCCTTGTTGAAGAAGAAGCCCCCCCCCCCTGAAGAAGTCCCCCCCCCTCCCTTGAAGAAGTCCCCCCCCTCCCTTGTTGAAGAAGAAGCACCCCCCCCCCTTGAAGAAGTCCGGTATCCCTCTACCGGGGAGATCTGGTTTCAAATTCGCTGGAAAGAAACACTAATTGTGCACCACAGGCGAATCATAACAAGACTCTATTATCTGAAGACACAGGGGGTCGCATTCATCTCATGCCTGATCATCATGTTCCCAGTCTTAAAATTGTCTTTCTTCGATACCCTTGGAGACAAACCCATGGATTTTTACTGTTGGTAAATCCAACATGGTTGCCATGGTTGCCTTATAAAATTCCCCTACAAAATCCTTTAAAAAGGACGCGATATGGACCCGGTGCTTCTCGTGTTTCTTGACGTATTCAAACAGTTTGTGGGGTAACTCATTGATACGCATCATATCAACTCAGCAAGGAGTGTGGCTCTGAAAAACGCAAGGGTTTCTCCTAAAAGTGCGGTAAAATCCAATGATTCAGAAGCCGTCAGTTCTCCCCATGTTCGGATGGAAATTTGAGGCACCCCTGAGCCATCCTCCATCTGCCGCTGCATCCGACCCTGTCCCTGGCTATCCAGGGACCAGTTCGACCTGGGCGTAGAAGGGATGATGGCAAAATGGCCGATATTTTTTCGAGAAGCCCAATAGTATGCAAAGCGTCGAAGTTCTGAATGGACATGGCTATGTCATGTTGAATTCCATTTAGATCACACTCTTGTAAAAACATCATCAAGCATAGATAAGGCCAGATTTCCATCATTCACCAGCATTTTCGCCCCCATTCCCACCATTCCCAGTCTCCCTTCCCCACAGTCCCTCTGGTTCCCCACCTGCCGCGATCCGTTAAGCACTTCTCCAGCTGCCCAAGCTTCGACTCCACGTAGTTCATCTGCGTCTGGAAGTTTCCGTCCAAGGTGCGGAGCCTCAAATACTCCGCATCCAAGGACCTCGCGTTTGGCGCGTTTGGCGCGTTTTGCGGGGGAGAGGGATGGATGACAGTGGAAAAGTCAACCAAGGGTCATCAAGGATCAAGGAATTATATTATATATGACATATATATATAATTATATGTATATATATATATATGTTTTGAAGATCAAGGAATTCTATCTGAATCAATGTACAGTTTGTGGGCCAGTTTGTGGGCCAGTTTGTGGGTATGAAGGGCGGGAGGAGAGCTGACAGGCCATTCATGGACCATCTACCATGATTTGTTGGTGGTCTCCTGAGTTTTGTTGGTTGTATATACTACATAGTACACAATCTCATAGTTTGTTGGCTAATCCGTAGGTAAACCATGAAAATTCCAGAGTTTGTTGGTGTTTCACCAGCCTTTTCATGGCTAGAGCACCCAAAGCTGTCTCAGTCACTAAGCCCAGGGACTGTCGCCAAGCCTTTTCTTCCTTTTGCACCTGCAGGAAGGTCTCCTGAGGAATTCATCTTGGGATTCCGCCACAAATCACAGCGACAACGACGCTGTGATCTCTTCATCATCAGCAAAATAGCTCATCAACATATCATATATCAACATTCTGATGATATCTCCATGTGAACACCATTTGTATCCCAATGGATCACCGATTTAGTAATCTGATATAGCTCTTGGAGGATGGATGACCTATTTAGTTGGATGATCTACTGTTTCTAAACATCGTGATTTTCCATAACTATTGTGAAATTACCTGAAGGCCTACCCCATCGACAAAAATGGGCCGCTGTCCAAGCTACCGGAGGGTACACAACTTGGGGTGCTGGTCCACTTCTTAAGTGGCAAAAAAAACAAAAAAATAGCAAAAACAGGGGTTCTATCCCAAATTATGCTGGTGATTTACCTCGTTATACCAAATGTTTGACCATTTATAACCCCAACTCCACCCCCTGGTATCCCATCGTCCTCATGTTTGTTGCTTCAATTTTTATTCATCACCATAAAATCCATTGAAATCCCATGAAATTCTCTTAAATTCCCATAAAATCACATTATACCACTAAAGTGTCATTAATTTAATCCGATTCAATCCGTAAAAATATCATAAAATCCCCATCTAAACCATCTAAACCTCATGGAAAAATCCATCTCCTGCAGCGTTTCTTGCTTCTCCGAAAGCTGATCCAGCTGCTGGTCGTGTTGACTCAAGCGCTGGTGTAGCTCCTACCAGCACGGGGTTATGGGGCCGTGTCCGGGATTTGCCGGGAACCCCAGCATCCGGCGCATCTCGTTGTAACCAATTTTTCCGCCGTTGCTCCAAAAGGCAGAAATTTTAGTCGTTCTTGTACAGAAAAGTCTTTTTTGTAAAAAAAAAAACGCCGTTGTAAAAAATGTCCCTCCATGCGGTCGAGTAATGTCGCCGTTTGGTCGGGTCATGTCGCCGTTTCGTCGGGCAATGTCGTTGTTGCAAAAACATATATTTGGAATTGTTTGGAAATCTCAAAAAAAACGTTCCGCAAACAAAAGTCGTTCTTTCGGAAAACCTATTTTTCGAGCAAAAAGCAGAATTTTAGCACCATTTTGAAGATGCAGGTACACATCGGCTTGTGTGATATTCCATCTGGAAATTGGGATGTGTGCCAGTGTCAGTGTCAGAAGTCCTTCTCGGGCAGAACAATCGGTCTCCTGTCACTTTTCCTGATGAATCTAATCAAGAAAAATGCTGTTTATCGGATGTGCTTAATTAAGGAACATCCTAAAAATATCTTAGATATCCAAAGAAATCATTCATAATCATTCATAAATCTATCATAATCCAAAAAAAACCTTCATTGATTCATAAAATAGATTTATAATCTATGGGATGTTCATATCTAATATATGATATATGAATATATATATATATATGATAGATTTATAATCTATGATCATTATATCTATCATTCATAAATATAGTAAATGATCCATGGGGAAAGCCACATCTCCAATGGACTTCCCCAGCGAGTCACCGATAAAAAGAACGATGCTGCCATTGCTGGCTGGCTGGTTGACTTTTTGCTCCCGGTATTCGATTACCCACGGGTAATTTCACATAGATTTGGAACATGGAACCGTATTATATATATATACTATATTATATATATATATGAACTGATAATGATGAATTGCCTATTGAAATGATAAAATTTCCGTATAGCCATATGTCAGTAGGCTATACACAAGTTAATGTGCTACACCCAATGCCATAACCTATCCCAGTAACCAATCATAAAGCGGGTTATAAACATCATCCCAAATCGTTGAGGGTACACCCAATGCCATAAGCCCCTTATTTTGGGGATTGAACTATCGCATCTATCCTTTCATTCTCGTATAATTTGCCATACTTTCCCAGATGATTAGCTTCATAGTAACACCCAATCACATCAAAAAACATTTTGTCACACAAACAAAAGAACGCAAAACTCCAACTTGGAAAAGCAAAAATAATAGATTTGGGTATGGGTCAATACCTATAGATACATACATTTAGTGGGTTATTCACATCCATTTTAACCGAGCTATGACTTGGGGTTCGGCCGTCCTGCGAGACATCCTCGATGACACGCACCAAGCGCGCCTGCGCGTCGCTGACGCCCTTCACATCACGGTGTAAGGAAAAGATGCTGCTGCTCACCTCACCGGCACAACCTGGGCCCCTGAAAAAAAAAGCGGTGACTTTTTAATGAAAACAATGGACATTTTTAATGGAAACGTGGGACCCTGGAAACATTGAACAAAAAAGAAGTGGTGACTTTTTCATGGAAACAATGGAAAATGATGGAAAATGGGGATATCACTGGTAACTGTATGTTTTTGATGTGGATATTAGTGCAACTATACTCTGATTTCAGGATGAAACTCAAAAAAAAAATCTGGTTTCTGGATGGCTTGACATACAACTGACACTTGGAACCAGCCATGAGGGAATTCATGGCAAAAACCAACGATTTCGGCGTTGGTTGACGGTCATCCTTTTGCCGATGAAGTTCAGCCCCAAAGATCGCGATTTTGCAAAACGATGGTCCCTTGGAATTGGCGGTGCCTCATTTTTCAAACACCAATGGATAAACGGATAAACCATGAGTGAGTCAGCTTTGTAGGATCTGAAAATCCAGGATTTAGCCACCTACAAAAAGATATGTAGAGCTTCTATTGGTCAACTAGTGATAAGCCATTGGATGTTGGCAATTCTCAAGCCTGATCTCATTGAAACCCTGGAAAATTCGGCACCTCACTCTGATCCGAAACCTCTGATCTCAGACCCAGTGGCCGAGGCCGAATTGATACTGCTTTGAGTAACATCCTGAACGCTCAGGCTCCTTCAGCGACGATCCAAGAGGACGTGCAGAATCGTGCAGAACTCAAAAATGCGGGTGGGTTTGTAGGTGTCAAATTCATGAAAAACCATCACAACCAGCTGTTTGGAAAAAAAAAATGTGGTAGTCCACCATAGTCAACCATCAAATTTGTGGGTGAAAAATCATCACTGATTAAAAGTAGCAAGCAACCAGCAAAACAAGGGAAAGTCCAGCTGGAATGGCCAGTCAAGACGGTCACAGTCTGAAAGAGGATGAAAGAATTGCACGCCAACGAAACATGTTGATGAAGGTTGAATTGTCATGGTCAATCTTGGATACCGGTAGCCACAATCTAAGGTTAAACTCCGGAAATATCCCCACTGGCAAAACCAAAAACACTACCCTCTAGTAATTTGTTACATAGCTATTGAAAATGGCCATTTAGTTCATTGATTTACCCATTAATAGCATGGTGATTTTCCAGTTCGTTATGTGGCTGTTTACCAGAAGGTAAACAACCCATAAACAAGGTTTAAGGTGGTTTAGACAAATTTTTGTCTGGTCACACCCCAATGTTTTGCTGGAAATAATCCGGTGATCTAAAGGCCGTACCCTCCATGGTGAAAAAACAATATCTCCATGTTTCGAAAAATCACATCTGCGTACATCACATTTATACAAGACATTGAAAATTTAACTGTACCTTCTACCTACTTATATGTATAAAAGTGTTGGTTGGTGTTTTTAATCATGTTGAGAAACATAATTTCGTCAATGGGGTTGGGATTATCCCATATATGAAATGGAAAATAATCCAAATGTTTGAAACCACCAACCATATATATATATGTATATATGTATATATATATATGTGTATATGTATAACATGTATACACATCAAACAGGACCACCCTAAAAATTGACTTTCCCCACAACCACTCCTTCCCCTAAACCCTGGACCATAACCTCAACGCAACCTCAACACGCCGTGGACCTTTCATGGATCATCCATGTTCATCCATGGATCATCCCCCCATGGATCCTTCAGTGATAGTCCCAAAAAAACAACGCCCGAAATCACAACCATCAACAAAAATAGTCCTGAAATGCTAGAGTTGACCTTTATGGATTTTTCACAGGAAACCCATGGGATTTGGTGCAAAAATCGTCTGGGTTTCTGGTTAAGCCAATGAGATTATGCACTGAGAATTGTATTCCCATTGCGTGCGTATGGGTCAAAATTAGATACCCCTAATATAGGATGGTTTTCATACATGTTACCCTCTGGTAATTTGTTACATAGCGAACTGGAAAGATCCACCATGCTATTAATGGGAAAATCCACTATTTCTATGGCCATTTTCAATAGCAAACCGTTAAATTACCAGAGGGTAATACTATAAAGGAGCAGAATCTGCGGCTCTTTGGGCCTTAGACGATACTGAGCCATCCCATTCCTCAACCAGGACTGGCGGTTATGTTTACATCATTCCAGTCATTAAATCACCATAGTACAGCCAATTTCATAAACCTCTAATTTTTGGGGAATGGTTGATTGTAGTTATCCCATAATTATCCATGATTATCCCGCGATTTTCCGGAAAATCACTTCATATTCTCCAATTAATTCATCTCCTACAATAGCTCATAATATCTCATGCTATCTCATTATTGTTGGGTTTACCACATTAACCAACCATTGTTTCTTGGGTTAAAACGCCTATCCCGTCCTCGACGCTGGCCGCAGCGCTACCGGGCCCTCCCGCGTTTCGGGGCGGCCCCGGTCGCGTGGGTCGCGCAAGTCAGCCATGGGGCGGCCAGCCCAGCCCAGGGGATAGAGAAATATCTAGATATAACTAGTCATATAAGATGGATAATATTAGATATTTCTATGGATGACTATATTCCATATAGATTACACACACATGTATATATATATATAAGAAATATCTATGGATGAGAAACTATATTCTAGATGGAAAACTAGTCATATTAACTAGTCGTATTCTAAGTGATATGACTATATCCATGGATATTAGATATTTCTATGTTTCATATATTTTCCATGGATCTTCGGCCATGATTTACTTAGATGGGAAACTTCATGGCTAAGTCATATATACATAGAGAATCATAGAGATATACAGGATGTAGCTATATATAGTTTATAGAAATAGATATAGAATTTCCAAGATAGGATATGGAAATATCCCTACATATATCCTGTGGGCCACGGTCGTTTGTGTACCTACACTGTTTTATGGTTCAGATTCATCAAGCGTGATCTAGCTGGTTACATGGAGTTCAACAAAACTGTTGGGACTGCACTTCGCGTTGGAAACTGGGAACTCATATGCTTCACACGACTTCCCTACATATCCTTTGGGCTTAACAAAAACTGAAATAGAATATAGTGTGATAAAATCCCCAAAATAAACCATCCCCAAAATCACCATAAATGGGTTGTATGAACCATCCCCAAATGGTTTTTCTTTATGGGTACCACGTGATGCTGTTTAAGATTTCGTCACGTCGAAACGATGAATTTTTCCAAGGTGAGTCGGTGAGTATTGGTAACTATGAAACACTGCCAATAATCGGAATATATACCCTCTGGTAAACTAACATAGCTATTGAAAATGGTCATTTATAGTGAGTTTTCCCATTAAAATGGTGATTGTCCATAGTTATGTTAGTTTACCAGAGTGTAAACCATCTACCATCTGGTGCCGGATTTCTTCCATCCACAAAATAATATATTTTTATATAGTTTCTGCATGGTTTTTGTTGACTTAGGTTGATCTTGCGGCACAGTTGTCATTTGATTTGCACAAATCTGGTGCGGCGCGAGCATGAAGGTGGTGGTTCAAAGTCCATTCGGTTTCCTTGACTACACAAAGTATGACCAACAGGAGTCAACAAATGAGGTTGTCACAAAATCTACTAGGAAAGAACATACCTTTCACTTCTTGTTTCCTTCAACAAACATCACCCTCTTGGGATACACACTGAGCACAACTGGTTGGAGGTCCTCCCAGGGGGCCAGCAGCAAATTGGTTCTGAATCTGGACGCACAACTACATTTACAAATGTGTGCGCTTATACAAATACCAAATCAGTATATTGTATGTATATATATATATACACATATATATCGTACACATTTTCCCTTTTCAAAACCAATGCAGGTATCTGTCTAGACTCTAGACAAAACTATATTACATATATATATATAATTATATATATTAGAGTGGTAGATTAATCTCATCATATATCATATATCATATATCATATATCATATATCACTGTATATATATATATACATATACAGTACATATATATATATATATCTACATGTGTGGCAAGTGCTTGGGACCTCTTTATCCTTACCGCTGGTAGCCAGCTGTCCGGGTCTCGGCGTGTCTCGATGTCGCGGCCCGGCGGAAGAACCACATGAAATGCTCCAAAGTAGAATTTTTTGTTAAAAAAAAATGCCAAAGCGCAGTGTTTACTGGATAATCACTATAATCATCTATAATTAGATGGATTCATCTATAATCATCTATAATCATCTATAGTCATCTATCCTCTACTCAAGACCTGTGGGTTAATGGCTTTAATGGGTCTAGATTTTTTTGGACCCATTGCCATTTGTTCAAGGACCCAAAAAAGCAGAGGTTTCAACCACATCGACCGTTGGACACGGGCATAAATCACTGCGGGGTGAGACGACGGTGCCTTTCAAAGGACTCAAGTTCTATCGCACAATCGTGGCGTCTCCGCAAAAAAAAGGTGTTTTTCCCTCCTGAAATGGATCACTTCCTAATATATGTCTATACACTTCCAGATGTGTCCTGCTTTTCCAAAATGATCTACAAACAGACGATAAAAACCCTGTTCAAAAGCGATTACACTTCAGTTGTTCACAGTTTCTCAAGTTCTATCCGCAGCTAACAAATCGCTCACCGCATCATGACCAGGCGTTGCCATCGCTGCCATAAGGTGTGTGTTGGAAGGTTCAATATATAGTATAGTACATATAGAGTATAGTATCTTATAATATCATATACATAAATATGTACACACATACATGTACGTATGTGTATATATATATATATGTATATATATATATCTATCGAGATACATACAGAAACATATGCAAAGAATTGCAAAATATGTACATGGATCGGACCAAGAAACAAACGAAATTAGGATTTAGCCATGGGAGTGTGGTTGGGGGCATTCAATATCGTTCTTGGTCATTGTGTTGGGTAAAAAAGGGGGCTGGGGCGGCCCGGGGCTACTCTCTGGTAATTTGTTATATAGCTAGTGACCATGGCCATTTAGTTCGTTGATTTATGCCTATTAAAGATGGTGATTTTCCATCGCTATGTTAGTTTACCAGAGGGTACCTCAAATTCCGAGAAACTCCCAGATGTAATCTTACGTTACCCAAAGACTTTGTTTGAACCCCACGATGTTTAATTTGGGAGGTAGCAATTTCAACAGCAATTGAAACCAGCCCCGGGGAGAAAGTTTGAAAGACATCCAGGGTCTGACATTCATGTGATGGGAATTCATGTGATGGAAAAATCAACATGATTTTGCACAGTTTCAAATAACCAAGGCACGGTTCCCAAGATATTGCATGTATGTATATACTTATATTATATATATATATATATTATATATATATTATCATATATTATATTATATATTATATTTTATATATTACATATGTTATATTATATATTATATATTATATATTATATATCATATATCAAATATCATATATCATATATGATATATTATATATTATATATTATATATATTATATATATATTATATATTATATAATATTATATAATATCATATATTATATAATCTATATTCTATATAATATAATATTACCATTATATATTATATGTTATATATTGTATATTATATATTATATTTTATATATTATATATTATATATTATATATTATTGATTATTATTATATATTATATAATATTATACATTATATAATATTATATATTATAAATATTATATATTATATACAGTATTATATTATAAATATGTTCCACACAATCCATGTACGGTCTATGTATCATTACCTACTGTACATGTTCTGGAAAGCCTGCATTAAAATCAACGGAAAAAGAACCAGAACTGCCATGATTTTGCTATAATGTGGGTACAACAATAACAAACCACCCATTTGGGAATAATAAATCATCCCCCAGTCATCACCATTTTTTGGTTGGTGGTTTTTCAACCATTCCCAAATGGGTGGTTTATTGTTGTTTTACCCACACTCAAAACTATCCTCTACCCGGTCATGACGGGATTTACGGAGATTGAATCTTTGCTGCGACCGGCGGTTGGCAAAAACAAAAAACATCGGCGGCTCACGGTAGCTCAACGATGCCTTCCTCAACACAAGCGGTTTCTGTGCGATATTCCTTTGTGCATCTTCAATTTCGAGATTGTCAGTGAAAAATCATCAGTGAATTTCCATGTTTTTGTTTGTGAAATTCCAATTCGGGCTGCTTTGATTCTTCCTGTGGTCATATCCCCCATGTTCCTTGGGTCAATGTCTGAGAGTTTCAGATTCAGGTCCCTCCTCCAATAGATGGCTTGGTTCTATTGGATTCTTTTTCAGGAAGCCCATGGTGGTTTACGACAATCAATAAATCCTGAGGGGGCTCAAAAAAAGAAAAAGTCCGATTCAAAGAAAATTCCGTAGAAAACCCATGGGGTCTCTAGAAAACCAACATATCGATGTGGGTCAAACGATTATTCACCCTAACATGGGACGCTCAAACTTGTTTTTTTTAACTGATTATAAATGAGACAAATAAGGCTATATAGCAGGATAATTCCCCTTACTAACCATCATTCCAGTGAGGGAGAACAGTGAGGTCGTTATAGTTTACCCAGACAAAATGATTTTGAAGCATGAAGCGAAACGATCCGAAAAGAATGTTTTTGGCTTGACGGAGAATTGGCTGTGGATTCAGCCATATTCATTCAACCCATCAAATTGGAAGTTTCAACGAGATTTGTTAACGGAAAAGTGGATATTGGGTAACAGCCAATCTCTCGAAACACAGTTACCATCCCCCATTTTTTTGCGCCCTGAGAATTCACCATTTGGTTGATCGCAAAGCCAAGCCAACCCAACCCATCCGATACCAAGGCGCCGTGTTCAGAGCATTGTTTTTGATGTTTGCTCCAGCAACCATCCTCGGCTGCGGAAACAAGAAACGCGTGTTGCAAGAGAATGCCACAAAAAAAACATAAATTAGGTGCAAAAGTGATCCGATAATTCTCTGGGTGATGAGGATGGATGCTAGAAACAAGAGTGTGGTTTGTTACTTATGTATGTGTATTATATATATATATATATCATATGTAATTATATATATACACAGAGAATATAAACCCCACTATAGGTTACAAATGTATAAATATATATATATATGGGTAAATTATAACAATTCACTAACCTGAAATAAGGCCATTTGGGGATGATTTCCCTTACTAACCATGATTCCAGGGTTCGGGAGAACAGTGAGGTCGTTATAATTTACCCAGATATATATATATATATTATATTATATATATATTATATGCTCAGAAAATTGAGGCGATAGCTGGGGTTATGGAGATCGCCAGCGACTGTCGTGAGAAAACCCGGTGCTCAAGGTGACTGGATGGCAGTGCAGATCCAGTGAACTAAGTAGGTATATAATAACCATAGTCAGTTGGGGCTATATCCCAACAAACACGGGAGATATACGATTCCCATAGTTTTACCCATTAATCTGGGTAAATTATAAGTAGCTATGTAACATTAAGCATGGTCAGTTGGGATATTCCATAGCAAACATAATTCTTTATAGAATGTTATTTCATAGTGATATACCCCCATGTTTGCTGGGACTATACCCCATTCTTCCATATCCCACAGTTTTTCCGCCATAACCATCATAACCCCTGGCCTCCACCCCTGGCCGTAGCCTTCCGACCCATTTTTTCAAGGCGCTCTCGTAGCTGCCGACCACCTTTCCAGTCGCTGCCAGCCTTCTTGATGATCGTCACCAATGGTGCCACATTCAACTGGTATTGATAGTCTCCACCTCAAGGAAACCATGGGAAAATCATGCGATAAACTCATGGAAAAATCATGGAACATATGGGAAATCATGGGAACATATGGGGAAAATCATAGGAAATACATAGGATACTATAGGAAATCCCATGAAAAATGGAGGGACTTTAGCTGGGACAACTACAATTTTTTATGCTTTAACAGTACTTTTAATGGGAAATCAGATGAAAAATATGGGAAAAGATAGGAAATCCGCATGAGAAATGGTGGTTCAAAGCTGAAAAACTATGGGAAAATCATGGAAAATCATAGCAAATCCCCATGAAACATGGAGGTACATATTAGTTGGTAAAACCATATGAAAATATAGGAAAATGGTATCATCAAACATCGCCAGTTCCGGAAATCCAGAAAAAAAAATCTGTGGCTTTGAATGGGGAGATCATCAAATTGATGTACCCCCATTTCCAAATGTGTTCAATGGATTACTGGTTGGTGGTTGAGCCACCTACCCCTCTGAAAAATATGAGTTAGTGAACGTCAGTTGGGATGATGACATTCCCAATATGATGGGAAAGTCATAAAATTTCCATGGTTCCAGTCACCACCAACCAGATGTAGTATGTCCAACAGATTTTCCCATGGATCCGTATTTCCAATGGGAAAAATCCCATGGAAAAGAACCTTGGGCGGCATAGCCACGTTGACAAAAACACAGGAGGAAGGCCCCGTTGGGCCCGAACGATCTGTCAAGCTGGGATCGTCTCAAATCGATCCAAATAGGCTTGAAGAAGATTCAAATTGCTTTACCCTCTGGTAAACTAACATAACTATGGAAAATCACCATTTTTAATGGGTAAATCCACTATAAATCACCATTTTCAATAGCTATGTTAGTTTACCAGAGGGTAAACCAACTTCAAACAAACCATACTTTCCATACAGAAATTGGACAAAAAAAACTGTTGAGGAAAAAAAAAAACACGTTTGAAATGCCTGAATTTGATAGGACAAACCAGCCAGTTTCGAGCAGTTTCCCTGCCATTCCCAGTGTTGAACCTTGCTCTCTAGCTTGAGCTGCACCCCTCAATTTTTTCTGAGGCCAGTGGATTTCAGTGGTTGCACTTAGTGAGTGGTTCGTCAATCTTTAATCACCCATCTTGAACTGAAATAGAGTTTTCAAAGAATCCCCAAATTGAACGATCGTCATCGTCATAGACCAAAGAATCAACGATCCCCAATTGAGGTTAGAGGGTAAACAGCCACATAACTATGGAAAATCATCATGCTATTAATGGCTAAATCAACCTATGGCCATGTTCAATAGCTTTTTGTATGTTTACCAGAGGGTATCTGTCATACATCATATATTTCCCATAAATCACCATAGTTTCCATATATTTCCCATATATTCCCATATATTCCCCAGAGGTTTATGAGGCCCAAAGGAACCCTCCCGGACCCAACCAATGATCTCACCCGAGGTGCTACGGGCCAACGCCAGGGTCTTCCTGGCTTTTCGATACAAATGCGCCAAGGCCTGGGGCAATCGGGAGAGGCCCTGGGCCATCTGTGTGTTTTGCTGAGGTTTGTACATGATATAATTATATATATATATAATTATATAATCATATATATATATATAATTATATAATCATATATATATAATTATATTATATATATATATAATTATATATAAAATTATATATATAGTTATATATATATGATTCTGTATGTATATATATATATATATACATAGACAGTACACACTAAATGATACCACTAGTGTCTTCAACAGGATCATCCAACTGGATCTCACGCTTCGCAGAAAATCCGAGCGGCTCGTCCATGACTACAGATAGAATATGGGGGGCTCCATAAATGATATAATCCCTAAAATAGCTGGTTATAGAATGGAAAACCCTATTGAAATGGATGATTTAGGGATACCCCCATGACTTCGGAAACCTCCATATGGACATCCCTAGAATAGTCAATTGATGAACTCCAAGGGAGGAAAAATCTAAGGGAAAGGCAACATTACCTCCAACAGAATGCGACTGGATCTCCGAAAACATCAACTCGGGATGTGTATCCGGCAGTCGGGTACCCACAAAATGCCAGAAGATTGATGATTAAATATCAAACATGGGCAAATATTGCCAAAAAATGCACCAGAATGCAAAAATAGGGCCAGAAGTACCCCAAAAAGAACCTTGCATTAGAATTGTAAAAAAAATGCCTAGAAAACTTCATGAATATGAGGGCATACCCCAAAAAGTCTGGCAAGCGCATTCCGCAAGGTCCCATATTTCAGAAAAGTTGGTCCGAAATATACAGTATATGCATATATACCATATATTATATACCTCTAAATCCATTGAGGATCATTTTCTCTTTTCTTTTCATGACACCGGCAATGTTATGGGCATTTTGTCCCCTATTTTCATATACCATCTGGTTATTTAACATAGCCATGGAAAATCACCATTTTTAATAGGTAAACCCAGGTAAACCATCTATAAATGGGCCATTTTCCATGGCTATGTTAAATAACCAGAGGGTATGTGTTCCTATATTTTCACGGGTTCATCGTGGTAGACGCCCCGCCCCCATTTTCAGACGCATTTTTCCCGGACCTCGAGAGCGTGCATCATGTTCTGCCCAGAGAGATCGGACAAGTCTTCGCCCAAGCCCATCCTGTCATCAATGGGAGCCACGAAGAAAGGGGGGACTTACCAGGGGTATTCACCACTTAAGGACGATACCTGGATTATACCCTCTGGTAAACATACAAAAAGCTATTGAACATGGCCATAGAAATAGTTAAATAGTTGATATACCCATTAATAACATGGTGATTTTCTAGTTTTATGTGGCTGTTTACCAGAGGGTACCTGGATTTGCCTGGATTTTTGTTGGGCTTCGAAGCTACTCACTGGAATCCACCAATTGTGGCGCCCAGTTTCTCCAATTTGGGGCCTTTGTTTGATCCTGACCGAGCCTTGCAACACGGGGTTCAAGCTACAACTGGGTATTTCAATGTATTTCAATGTACCGTATGGGGAAAAAAAGTGTACTAGCGCTGAACGATGGCACCTGCAGTCAACACCGTTTGACTGGATACAAAAAAGGCACTCTGATAATCTGGGATACCCAAAAAATGGCAGAGTTCATCAGAAAATGAGGATTAATCAGTGAATTTTGGGGTATACCATGTTCAAAGAATCCCCTTTGAAACGATGATCATCTTGATTCGTGAGCCCGTCTTACCTCGGATCTGATTTCCATGTTGACTATACATGATACAATGATCATGATGATTCCTCTTTTAAAATACTCTTATACTGATATCATCGCACCACGTTCTGACATCTTTTTTCCCCTCATCTTTAAATGTCGAACATCATTAATTCGTGAGTTCACTTCCAACAGAAGTCACCCAAGAACTGATAGCCTCTGGTTATTTCATATAGCTATGGATGGCTCATTGATACATGTTGATTCACCTACGTTCCTAGCATGCTGATGTTCCAACCTTTGACCCACCAGGCCTTAAAAGGTCGGGACCATAGTAGAGCATGATCTGAGGTCCCACTGGACTTCCGGCCAGTTCCTGGACCAGCTGTTGGATATCTCCCAAGAGGAGTTCCGTCACCTTGGCCAATCGAGTTGAGCCCATGGGAAAACAGGGACCCCTGGGGCTACCAAGCTGGTGGAACTTTCGAAATTCGACAGAATCAGAATCAGAATCATCATCATCATCATCATCATTGATAATTAATCATTAATAATTAATCACTAATAATCATTAATATAGCCATTAATAGCCATTATATAATAACCATTGATAACCATCATCATCATCATCATCTAGATGATTAAGCTGCAGAAAAAATCCAGCGCTGCGGACCGAAAAGTACAGTACGGGGATGTCTGGCTGAAGCTTTCAAGCCATCTGAAAATAGAATGAATACCCTCTGGTGAACTAACATAGCAATGGAAAATCACCATTTTTAATGGGAAAATCCACTATAAATGGCCATTTTCCATTGCTATGTTAGTTCACCAGAGGGTATGTATGAAACAACCAAATCCACACGTTCCCTTCCTTTCTGCGATGATTTTCGTGTCTCAAATCTTCATTTCTGGGGTCAATTTTTGTTCAATGACAGGGAAAATGATGACGTCCCCAGAGGATGTATCTGGTGTCGTCCCCAGTCTGCCCGCCTTCGCAGGGTTTTTGTAGGTGTTTCTGGTGATGGCCAGTACCCGCAACGTGGCGAGACCGGTTTCATGACAGAACACGATGCTCTTGCCTAGCCGGACATGGTTAGCCCCAAAAGAGCTGTAATTGACATGAATTTACCCATCTATCCCATCTATTCTATCTCATTTAAATTCATGTAGCGTAAATTCAAATGTAGAATTCACTTCTGTAATCCCCATAAAATGTAAATTGCCCTGCTATTTTACTGAGAGTGTACAGTTGTTTCTTTTTCGGAGTGCAAGGGGAAGATTTACCAAACATATGATGGGAATATGATGAAAAACTCCACGGTAAAAAGGGAAAAACATGTGGATCACTATGATCACGGGCATGTTGGTATGCTACTAATACATATCTATCTATCTATCTATCTATCTATCTATCTACCTACCTACCTACCTACCTAACATATAGTTAAATATTAATGCTGGTAAAACAATCATAAACCATCCAAAATTTCACCACTTTTCTAAGTGGTTTTTCAACCATTCCCAGTCATGTGTGGGTAAACACCGCTGGGGTTTGGCAACAATCCCAGCTCGCTGCTCGCGGTACATAAGGTGGAGAAGTCCTTCTCGTAGTCGGGGTAGGACCTGGATGTCCATGGATGTCACTGAAATCACCTGCTGGGTTTGAAGAATGGGAGCGTTACCCTCTGGTAAACGTTTACATAACGAACTGGAAAGATCCACCATGCTATCAAAGGGGTAAATCCACGAACTAAATCACCATTTTCAATAGCAAACTGTAACAAATTACCAGAGGGTACGTCCTTGATCTTCCGTTTCTGCTTGAAGAGGCCCGAATCCTCTAAGAGTGGGCAAAATTCGACTTTTCCTGAATCAGAAATCAACAATTTTTGGGATGATCCCTTCCATTCATCCCCCAGATGTTCGGTGCATTGTGAGCTGGGGATTTTTGTTACCGCCCAAATTGTCACTTCTAACTTGTACCCTCCAGTAATCAAACTTGGCAATGGCAAATCTCCTATTTTCATGAATTTGCTTGATGGTAAAAACACATCTACGTCTATGGTGGATTTTCCATGACCATCCATGACCAGTGGGCTACTCCACTGCCAAGTGTTAGTCTTCTCGCCCAGCGCTGAGGCACTTTTGGAAGTTCGTGTACAAAAAGTTGAAATACAGCGTCCTCCAGACCGCCCAGGTGGCCCAAGAAGGGCCAAGAATACATTGTGATGTCGAATCCGAAGACTCGCAGAAGTTCAAGGATTGGGCGATATCTATATCTATATCTATATCTATGTCTATGTATATAATATATATATATATATACATACATATAATTATATACATATAATATATATATATATATATCATATATATCATGTATATATATATATATATTACATCTGTTGGGAAATGCGTATAAAAGTTCGATTCTTCCCCAACAAAAACACCCACCGAAGTCCCCAGCGTCCTTTCATCGATGTGTGGGTCTTCCAACCTTGGTCGACAGGCAAACGACCTCTGGATGCGACTTGGATTGGTTATAACCAATGAATAATAGAATATAGGTATATGGTTATCTATTATCATCTATAAACTTATCATCTATAACCAACCTATAGTTATCTAGTTATAACCAATCATCTATAAATAGATATAACCATCCTGAAGTAGATAGAATCTCTGGAATTTCAAAAAAAAAACGGTCTGAAAAAAACCTATAGATAGAATCCCAAAATGGCTCAAAAATCCGGGTCGATGATTGGTAAAAAAAAGGTCCCTCAAAAATGATCACAAAAGCGGTCATTTAGCTTGTGATTTGGTTGTTTGGGCCTTTGGAATGACTACCAAATGTTGTCATTATGCTGGTGTATTAGGTTCTGGCATGCGAATTTCAGCCCAAAATCTTCCAAAGAAATTGTCACTGTTGCTGGTGGTTCCCAGAAATATAGATCCTTTGGCAGTGGTATTCAATAGTCAAATCCAAGAAAGGAATGGGTGTGGGTCAAATTATCACACCCCAAAATTGATAGTTGATTTTTTAAGATGTGAAATTTTGAAATTGAGCTGGGGCCAAATTTGACCCGTACCCATTTAGCTACAGTGTGCTCACCGGACCTCCTGGAGATTTTGAATTTGGACATCGATCAAAATCGGATACTTTAAAAAGTAATCTGTATAGAATTGGGTGTAATTGGGACAGAAGGTTTTGATCCATCCCCATATTCTTCTATATTCCTTCATATTCTATCTATGGTATCAACCACTGTGCTGACCCCTCCCTACTGCATTCTGCTAACAACGGCAGGTTTCCAAAAACCATTCCATGTGTTGTAGATTCTTTGGCAATGGTATTTTTGGTTCCCGGGATGCCCAAATAGTCAAACCCAATAAAGGAATGGGTGTGAGTCCAAATATCATCCCTACAAAATTGATAGTTGATTATTTAAGATGTGCAATTTTGTAATTGAGTTGGTGTGCTCACCGGACCTCCTGGAGATTTTGAATTTGGACATCGATCAAAACCAGCTACTTTAAAAAGTAATCTGTATAGAATTGGGTGTAATTGGGACAGAAGGTTTTGATCCATCCCCATATTCTTCTATATTCTTTCATATTCTATCTATGGTATCAACCACTGTGCTGACCCCTCCCTACTGCATTCTGCTAACAACGGCAGGTTTCCAAAAACCATTCCATGTGTTGTAGATTCTTTGGCAATGGTATTTTTGGTTCCCGGGATGCCCAAATAGTCAAACCCAATAAAGGAAAAAAAAATAAAGGAATGGGTGTGGGTAAAATGATCACCCCTACAAAATTGATAATTGATAATTGAAGATGTGCAATTTTGTAATTGAGTTGGTGTGCTCACCGGACCTCCTGGAGATTTTGAATTCGAACGTAGATATAAACTGTTGGATAGTCAAACTCTATATAAGATCATGAACCAACAGTGGTTTTGAATACAGCCCAAAAGGTATTTTCAGAATCCATAAATTATAATACCACTTTGGATAATATATTGATATAGCACATGTTGTTAAATACCACTGGGTATAATCCAATTAAGAAAATTGTCTTTGACAACATGTGATTGTTTTTCCAACCGGGACCTTTTCAGGGATATTCTAACTATAGATCTTGCCAGGGGCTGACAACTCGGCTCCCCCGTAAAGGGAGCATAGCCAAAAAACGTGACGGGATTCCAGAATCCCGTCATCACCCCCCTATGTGGGGGACGCCCCGGAAAGCGACCGAGTGTGCTACTATAGTGTGTAAGGTGCACTCTGTGTGAAATATATGCTTTGTATGTGAATGATATCAAATATGTAGATATAATATGTATGGTGTTTACTATGATTGAAACATATGCTTTATATGTGAATGATATAAAATATGTAAATATAATATGTATGGTTGGATAGTCAAACTCTAGATAGAATATCCTCTAGATCCATGAAAAGACTGAATTTTTAAAGGATGCTTGGAATTAAGCATGTATTTGTGGTGCTCCCTGCCCCTTCCTCCACATCTACCCATCCAAAGTTCATTCTTGGAGCTGTTTGAAAGCAAGCTTTAAAAGGAAAATGGCATTAAAAAAAAGGAATCCGAGATCTCACCATCCAAAGTTGAAATTGCAGGTTTTGAAAAGAAACCACAAAAGGAAAATGGGATGAGAAAAGAAATAATCCACGATCTTACCATTCAAAGTTCAATCTTGCAGGTTTTTGAAAAGAAAGCTGCGAAAGGAAAAGGAGATGAGAAAAGTACAGAAAAGTAGGAATCCAAGATCGACCATCCAAAGTTCATTTGTGCTAGTGCTGTGCTAGGACAGTTGGGCAAAACTATAGATAGAATATCCTCTAGAACCATGAAAAGACTGAATTTTTAAAGGATGCTTGGAGTTGAGCATGTATTTGTGGTGTTCCCTGCCCCTTCCTCCACATCTACCCATCCAAAGTTCATTCTTGGAGCTGTTTGAAAGCAAGCTTTAAAAGGAAAATGGCATTAAAAAAGTAGGAATCCAAGATCTTACCATCCAAAGTTGAAATTGCAGGTTTTTGAAAAGAAGCAACAAAAGGAAAATGGGATGAGAAAAGAAGAAATCCACGATCTTACCATTCAAAGTTCAGTCTTGCAGGTTTTTGAATAGAAAGCCGTGAAAGGAAAAGGAGATGAGAAAAGTATAGAAAAGTAGGAATCCAAGATCGACCATCCAAAGTTCATTTGTGCTAGTACTGTGCTAGGACAGTTGGGCAAAACTATAGATAGAATATCCTCTAGAACCATGAAAAGACTGAATTTTTAAAGGATGTTTGGGATTAAGCATGTATTTGTGGTGCTCCCTGCCCCTTCCTCCACATCTACCCATCCAAAGTTCATTCTTGGAGCTGTTTGAAAGCAACTTTAAAAGGAAAATGGCATTAAAAAAGTAGGAATCCAAGATCTTACCATCCAAAGTTGAAATTGCAGGTTTTTGAAAAGAAGCAACAAAAGGAAAATGGGATGAGAAAAGAAGGAATCCACGATCTTACCATTTAAAGTTCAGTCTTGCAGGTTTTTGAATAGAAAGCTGTGAAAGGAAAAGGAGATGAGAAAAGTATAGAAAAGTAGGAATCCAAGATCGACCATCCAAAGTTCATTTGTGCTAGTGCTGTGCTAGGACAGTTGGGCAAAACTATAGATAGAATATCCTCTAGAACCATGAAAAGACTGAATTTTTAAAGGATGCTTGGAGTTGAGCATGTATTTGTGGTGTTCCCTGCCCCTTCCTCCACATCTACCCATCCAAAGTTCATTCTTGGAGCTGTTTGAAAGCAAGCTTTAAAAGGAAAATGGCATTAAAAAAATAGGAATCCGAGATCTCACCATCCAAAGTTGAAATTGCAGGTTTTTGAAAAGAAACCACAAAAGGAAAATGGGATGAGAGAAGAAATCTCCACGATCTTACCATTCAAAGTTCAATCTTGCAGGTTTTTGAAAAGAAAGCTGCGAAAGGAAAAGGAGATGAGAAAAGTATAGAAAAGTAGGAATCCAAGATCGACCATCCAAAGTTCATTTTTGCTAGTGCTGTGCTAGGACAGTTGGGCAAAACTATAGATAGAATATCCTCTAGAACCATGAAAAGACTGAATTTTTAAAGGATGCTTGGAGTTGAGCATGTATTTGTGGTGTTCCCTGCCCCTTCCTCCACATCTACCCATCCAAAGTTCATTCTTGGAGCTGTTTGAAAGCAAACTTTAAAAGGAAAATGGCATTAAAAAAGTAGGAATCCAAGATCTTACCATCCAAAGTTGAAATTGCAGGTTTTTGAAAAGAAGCAACAAAAGGAAAATGGGATGAGAAAAGAAGGAATCCACGATCTTACCATTCAAAGTTCAGTCTTGCAGGTTTTTGAATAGAAAGCCGTGAAAGGAAAAGGAGATGAGAAAAGTATAGAAAAGTAGGAATCCAAGATCGACCATCCAAAGTTCATTTGTGCTAGTACTGTGCTAGGACAGTTGGGCAAAACTATAGATAGAATATCCTCTAGAACCATGAAAAGACTGAATTTTTAAAGGATGTTTGGGATTAAGCATGTATTTGTGGTGCTCCCTGCCCCTTCCTCCACATCTACCCATCCAAAGTTCATTCTTGGAGCTGTTTGAAAGCAAGCTTTAAAAGGAAAATGGCATCTAAAAAGTAGGAATCCAAGATCTTACCATCCAAAGTTGAAATTGCAGGTTTTTGAAAAGAAACAACAAAAAGAAAATGGGATGAGAAAAGAAGGAATCCACGATCTTACCATTCAAAGTTCAGTCTTGCAGGTTTTTGAATAGAAAGCTGTGAAAGGAAAAGGAGATGAGAAAAATATAGAAAGTAGGAATCCAAGATCGACCATCCAAAGTTCATTTGTGCTAGTACTGTGCTAGGACAGTTGGGCAAAACTATAGATAGAATATCCTCTAGAACCATGAAAAGACTGAATTGTTTAAGGATGTTTGGGATTAAGCATGTATTTGTGGTGCTCCCTGCCCCTTCCTCCACATCTACCCATCCAAAGTTCATTCTTGGAGCTGTTTGAAAGCAAACTTTAAAAGGAAAATGGCATTAAAAAGTAGGAATCCAAGATCTTACCATCCAAAGTTGAAATTGCAGGTTTTTGAAAAGAAGCAACGAAAGGAAAATGGGATGAGAAAAGAAGAAATCCACGATCTTACCATTCAAAGTTCAGTCTTGCAGGTTTTTGAATAGAAAGCTGTGAAAAGAAAAGGAGACGAGAAAAGTATAGAAAAGTAGGAATCCAAGATCGACCATCCAAAGTTCATTTTTGCTAGTGCTGTGCTAGGACAGTTGGGCAAAACTATAGATAGAATATCCTCTAGAACCATGAAAAGACTGAATTTTTAAAGGATGCTTGGAGTTGAGCATGTATTTGTGGTGTTCCCTGCCCCTTCCTCCACATCTACCCATCCAAAGTTCATTCTTGGAGCTGTTTGAAAGCAAGCTTTAAAAGGAAAATGGCATTAAAAAAGTAGGAATCCAGGATCTTACCATCCAAAGTTGAAATTGCAGGTTTTTGAAAAGAAGCAACAAAAGGAAAATGGGATGAGAAAAGAAGAAATCCACGATCTTACCATTCAAAGTTCAGTCTTGCAGGTTTTTGAATAGAAAGCCGTGAAAGGAAAAGGAGATGAGAAAAGTACAGAAAAGTAGGAATCCAAGATCGACCATCCAAAGTTCATTTTGTGCTAGTACTGTGCTAGGACAGTTGGGCAAAACTATAGATAGAATATCCTCTAGAACCATGAAAAGACTGAATTTTTAAAGGATGTTTGGGATTAAGCATGTATTTGTGGTGCTCCCTGCCCCTTCCTCCACATCTACCCATCCAAAGTTCATTCTTGGAGCTGTTTGAAAGCAAGCTTTAAAAGGAAAATGGCATCTAAAAAGTAGGAATCCAAGATCTTACCATCCAAAGTTGAAATTGCAGGTTTTTGAAAAGAAGCAACAAAAGGAAAATGGGATGAGAAAAGAAGGAATCCACGATCTTACCATTCAAAGTTCAGTCTTGCAGGTTTTTGAATAGAAAGCTGTGAAAGGAAAAGGAGATGAGAAAAGTATAGAAAGTAGGAATCCAAGATCGACCATCCAAAGTTCATTTTTGCTAGTGCTGTGCTAGGACAGTTGGGCAAAACTATAGATAGAATATCCTCTAGAACCATGAAAAGACTGAATTTTTAAAGGATGCTTGGAGTTGAGCATGTATTTGTGGTGTTCCCTGCCCCTTCCTCCACATCTACCCATCCAAAGTTCATTCTTGGAGCTGTTTGAAAGCAAGCTTTAAAAGGAAAATGGCATTAAAAAAGTAGGAATCCAAGATCTTACCATCCAAAGTTGAAATTGCAGGTTTTTGAAAAGAAACCACAAAAGGAAAATGGGATGAGAAAAGAAATAATCCACGATCTTACCATTCAAAGTTCAGTCTTGCAGGTTTTTGAATAGAAAGCTGTGAAAAGAAAAGGAGACGAGAAAAGTATAGAAAAGTAGGAACCCAAGATCGACCATCCAAAGTTCATTTTTGCTAGTGCTGTGCTAGGACAGTTGGGCAAAACTATAGATAGAATATCCTCTAGAACCATGAAAAGACTGAATTTTTAAAGGATGCTTGGAGTTGAGCATGTATTTGTGGTGTTCCCTGCCCCTTCCTCCACATCTACCCATCCAAAGTTCATTCTTGGAGCTGTTTGAAAGCAAGCTTTAAAAGGAAAATGGCATTAAAAAAGTAGGAATCCAAGATCTTACCATCCAAAGTTGAAATTGCAGGTTTTTGAAAAGAAGCAACAAAAGGAAAATGGGATGAGAAAAGAAGAAATCCACGATCTTACCATTCAAAGTTCAGTCTTGCAGGTTTTTGAATAGAAAGCCGTGAAAGGAAAAGGAGATGAGAAAAGTACAGAAAAGTAGGAATCCAAGATCGACCATCCAAAGTTCATTTGTGCTAGTACTGTGCTAGGACAGTTGGGCAAAACTATAGATAGAATATCCTCTAGAACCATGAAAAGACTGAATTTTTAAAGGATGTTTGGGATTAAGATTAAGCATGTATTTGTGGTGCTCCCTGCCCCTTCCTCCACATCTACCCATCCAAAGTTCATTCTTGGAGCTGTTTGAAAGCAAACTTTAAAAGGAAAATGGCATCTAAAAAGTAGGAATCCAAGATCTTACCATCCAAAGTTGAAATTGCAGGTTTTTGAAAAGAAGCAACAAAAGGAAAATGGGATGAGAAAAGAAGAATCCACGATCTTACCATTCAAAGTTCAGTCTTGCAGGTTTTTGAATAGAAAGCCGTGAAAGGAAAAGGAGATGAGAAAAGTACAGAAAAGTAGGAATCCAAGATCGACCATCCAAAGTTCATTTTGTGCTAGTACTGTGCTAGGACAGTTGGGCAAAACTATAGATAGAATATCCTCTAGAACCATGAAAAGACTGAGTTTTTAAAGGATGTTTGGGATTAAGCATGTATTTGTGGTGCTCCCTGCCCCTTCCTCCACATCTACCCATCCAAAGTTCATTCTTGGAGCTGTTTGAAAGCAAACTTTAAAAGGAAAATGGCATCTAAAAAGTAGGAATCCAAGATCTTACCATCCAAAGTTGAAATTGCAGGTTTTTGAAAAGAAGCAACAAAAAGGAAAATGGGATGAGAAAAGAAGGAATCCACGATCTTACCATTCAAAGTTCAGTCTTGCAGGTTTTTGAATAGAAAGCCGTGAAAGGAAAAGGAGATGAGAAAAGTATAGAAAAGTAGGAATCCAAGATCGAGCATCCAAAGTTCATAATTGAAGGTTTTTGAATGGAAAACTGTGTTTGAAAGGAAGAGTGCATGAGAAAAGTAGGAATAGCTGATCTTACCATCCAAAGTTCATTCTCGCAGCTGTTTGAAAAGGAAACTTGGAAGGAAAATGGAAGGAAACAAATTGGAATGCACGATCTTACCATCCAAAGTTCATAATTGAAGGTTTTTGAATGGAAAACTGTGACAGGAAAAGGACATGAGAAAAGCAGGAATCAAACTTTGAAAGGAACATGGCATGAGAAAAGCTGGAATCCACGATCTTACCATCCAAAGTTCACAATTACAGATTTTTGAAGGGAAAAGTGTGAAAGGAAAAGGAAATGAAAAAAGTAGGAATCTACGTCTACGATCTTACCATCCAAAGTTCATTTTTTGCAGCTGTTTGAAAAGGAAAATTTGAAAGAAAAAAATAAATTGGAAGGTTTTGAAAAGGAAAGGAAAAAAAACACATTTTGAGCATCCTGGAGTAGATTTTGGAATATTCTATCTAGGGGGTCCGAATATATAGTTTAGTATTGGGTCAAAAAACCCTGGGTTTTTTCAAAAAAAAAACGCCCCCTACGATACGGGATTCTATCTACTCCAGGATTGTTATAGTTCTATAACTAATGATCAACTTGGATTGGTTCTCATCTATAGATAAATTAGTTATAGAATTGATCATTGATCATCAATGATCTGTGAATTGATCATCTATAACTAGTCATTAATTCAAAGCAATGATGAATTGATCAACTATAATTGATGAATAATCTAATATAGATAAAATCTATGGGTATCATCTATAATTATAATAATCTAGGGTTATCATCTATAAATGACGAGTTATCAATTCAAAGCACATTCAATGATGAATTGATCATATATAATTTATGATTGGTTATAGCTAGTTATAGTTAAATTATTCATCTATAAAACTATTAAATTGATCATGATATTTCACCAGATCTAATCTTCATTTATCAAAATTTATGTCGTCACATCCACAGTCGCATTATGGAAGAGCACTTGTCCAACTTCTCCATCCATCTTAGCCATGCTCTGTGAAAATACTCCACCCATCAGGTACTTTAATACCGATGTGACAAATACTATATCATGATATCATATCTGTCATATTAGTGATAATTATTAGAGTATTTCAACAAGAATACCATTGATAGCAACTGGTTGGTGGTTGACCTAGCCCTCTGAAAAATATGAGTTCGCCAGTTGGGATGATTATTCCATTCCCAACTGAATGGAAACATAAAAATCATGTTTGAAAGCACCAACCAGAGTGTATTTCAATGCACAACACATTGATGCTATGGTCTGGTATAACCCGGTCAGGTCGGCTAACCATAGGGGAACCATGTTTTCATCCATGGGACCATATTGATGTCCCATTTCACCAAGCATTTTGTTTCGCTTATTTCACCATCAATTTCACCATAACTGTCCCAGTTCAATCCATTTCAATCCATGTCACTCATAGTTTTCCCGCAATAAAATCATCTTTTATCCCTCACCATGAATTCAGCCGAGCCACAATTTCGTGATCAGACTATCCATGGCCTCAGATCAGCCAGACGGTCACTGCCGATTTCGCACCGTGCGGCATGGTGCGCCAAGTGACACTAGTGAAGCCGACGTAGACCGGGACCAAAGCCAGTGGAAATACGAACTTCTCCTTGGGAAGTTTGAAAAAAATGGCGAAAAAATGGTGCTTTTTTTGATTTGGCGATTTGTTTACAGAAGCCCTTACAGAACCCTTTACACACTCCTGCTCTTCACATCATAGCTGGTACTTGCGGATGTTCATCCCAAAAAAGGTATTTACATCAAAATAGCTGGTACTTACGGATCTTCATCCCCCACCAAAAAAAGGTATTTATAGGCTTATAGGCATTGATTCATGGCCATGTATAAAACTAAGTCATCAGATGGACTTCTAAATCCAAAGCCATGGATCAATGCGCTGGGAGGGGAAAATTCTGTCAATTTACCATTGAAACCGCCTAATATCACTGGCTAAGGGTAAATTCTGTAGATTCACAAAGTGACTTTGGAGACAAAGCGGGGATAACCATTCATAACCGATAACCCAAAAAATCGTTTTTCGGATCCAGCTGGGATGCACATCCAGGGATTACGATCGATTTTCATCAGCCCCAAAAAATGATGGGTTGAATCTAAGAAAAACAGCCAATTCTGTTGCTCCCAGATGGTCCCAGTAATGGTCCCAGTACATCGTTGGAGCCGCGTTTACCTTTCGCCCAGCCGAGCAACGCTACACGAAGCTCCTGCGATGTCAAAAATCGAATGATAGAAATAGAAGTGGAGCGTGCCATTCCTCGGTGGGGATAATTCATGATGCTGGTGAGTAAATACTTACTGGTGCTAAACGCAGTGAATGGATGGGTTGCTGGGGGTTGCTGGGATTATTATTAATAGTGATTATGGATCATTCCCGAAAATTCCCTGCGTTTAGCACCAGTAAGGTGAGTAAATATGCTTAAGACATGTTAAGAATGCTGAATATCCAGCAATAACCATAGCAGAAACAGATGGAGATTTGGGGCTTAAGTCATGGGGCATCCCCCACCCGTCGTCACGAAGTCTTGGGACGTCGAATGACGATGACGACGGGGATCCCGAAAGGTTCCCTCTAAAGGTTCGGAAACCTCCAGATGGCTGTGTCTGAAAATAGGGTATATTCCCAATTATAGCCATTTAATAGGGAAACTGATCATTAACCATTGGGTTTAGGCACACAACATTTTCAGACAAACCCAGATGTTTTTAAATGATGTTCAAGCTGATGTTCGATGGTGATGAGAACTTTGAAACTTTAGGGTTTGGCGAAAAATTGAGGGTTGACACTTGAAACCAGGAGGTTTTACACCCCAAACATGGGGATGTCCGGTAAATCTTTCCTTCAACCAGTTCCGGAATTGTGATGATACCCCAGAAAGTCAGGAAACAACTCATCTTGTGGGTCAAGAAATGCCACTGGGAACATCTACATCTGGCAATGAAGAAATTCTCACCAAAATGCGAACTTCGATGAAGCGTCCGCGTATGTCCTATCATATCAGTATTTATCCACTGACCACCTGTATTGGATTAACGACTATTTGATGTTGTGGGGTCCATATTCATCCTTAAGCACTATCTGACCACTCACTCCTGTATGCAACCACATTTCAACCACCTCTTCAAGAAATCAAACAACATTCAACATCGTCTTCAAGTGAAAAAGGTATCAAATAGTTGTCTGAATCTGTATGATACCCATTATGATATGTGTATATATGATTATATATGTATATATACACAGTAGGTACATTGTAGATTATTATAGCCGATTGTAGCAGTATATGTCATATGATACGTCAATTTGGTTCAGCCTCAGCGTTGTTCTCGCCCAGCTGCACGAGGTGTTGCCGTTCCAGCTCAAGGAGGCCTGCGGGATGTTTTTCCAATTTCTCCAATGGCTGTGTAATATGGATATGACCATTTAATACATCCAAATACCAATGTCAATAATGTTGCTTCGTAAAGTTCGTGCCAGGTCTTTGGTTCTTCATATTCATATCTAATCTAATTGCCAATTTGGGTCATATTGCCTAATATCAATTACCGGGAAAGCTAATTGTCAATATTGAGGTTGAAAATGGATATTAGTCAACATGACCAGTCAATATAGTTTCCCTTGCACTTGTCAATATATTGAAAAATCAAAGCATCGCAAAAAAAAAAATGTCAAATAAATATCAAAATAGACGTCAGTACAACTGTGTTATCAAATAGATATGCGTAAAATCAGCCAACGTTGAGCGGTGTGTTGACAAACCTTACGTGTTCTGCATCTTTTGGGGGTTAAGATATGTACTAAATAAGTCCCCAAAACGAAACCTGTGATTCTCAACAACATGTTGATGATTTACCTATCAAAAATGGTGATGTTCCAGTTCACAAACTGTTACATTAGCAGTGCCATGTAGCTGGTGCTTTGTCAGAATTGCTTTTGGAATCCTTTGCTGAAGTTGTCAAGGATGATATGAAGATATTCAATTCGAAGCATGTTCTCTTCTCATAGACCATCAATTGATTGGGTCCTCAAATACCCACCTCAAATACCCACCTCAAAAAATGTTGGCAGTCCTGGCAGGGTCTATGTTTAGTGACCTGCAAAAATGGGAATAGTTTGACAAGCTAATTAAATAGATATGCCATGGCAGTCCAAGATCATTGTCCGCCCAAGCCTCGAAAGTTAATGCAGGCGATCTCTCCTTCGGCATCGCAGGCAGGGCCCCCGGTCAAATTCGTGCGACCTATCCACAAAAAAAACAACTGTTGGCCTAGATATGCCTAGATTATATGGGTATGAGTCAAAACTTTGGTACCCTAGTGAACCCCAAATAACTGGTAAATGGATGTTCATCCTCCCAAATATGCAAGATTGGTTTTGATACATCCCCATATACAATAAAAAGACTGGTCTTTAAAGGTAGCCATGGAAAGTCACTATAAGGTACATCATCATTCCAGCCATCTATATCTTCAGGCCATGTTCCACTTCGTCATGTACAACAACCAGAGGGTATAAACCAACTGTACTCAGCCCCTTCCTGTACTGGGTGGTGAATGGTTGCTTGAGTCGGTGGTTGATTCAGTGGTTGCTTGATTGTTTCGTTGTCTGGGATGTTGAGTGATTTTGAGATATGTATTTGACATGTCTTGAGTGTTTGCATGCTGCATATCCATGCATATCCTCTTATTGATTGATATTAATAATCATGGTATCTTGAATGTCCCAAGGTATCATATCAACCATGGCATATCAATCATCGAAACATATATATATATATATGTAATATATATATGTAGTATATATATGTATATGTATATGTATGTGTATATATATACCCATACATAAATTCTGACATCAGTCCCATCCCGTCCCTGTCCCGGGGCCACCGTCACCTTGTCCCAACTGAGGAAGTTGGAAGTTGGTTGCGAAACCCGCAGAAATGGATTCCTGCTGTGCTCGACTCAAATTCATCACCTGCCCCGGTGACCCCGGTGACGCGCGATGCGAACATGGCAGGTCTGATGGTATGAAAATTCATCCCTCACATTGTGAAAATATGTCAGTTTGTCCAAGATTTTTGGGAATATGTGAAATAAAATTCAGTAAGTTATACATAAAACCTCATTTTCCCACTCAATATGTGGTTCCTTTATCTTACTCTTCTAGAGAGACCCACATGTCCAGAAGGCCCGGAAGGGCCGGAAGGTGCTGCTGAGCGGCAGAAGGCAACAGCTGTTTTTTCAGTTCTTCGTTTTTCCTGAGATCACAACATGAACAGTGGGACTGGCTGAAAATGATGGACCCCAGAAAAAGATAGACAGATAGACAGACAGACAGACAGATAGATAGGTAGATAGGTAGATAGGTAGATTGGTAGATAGGTAGATAGCTAGATAGCTAGATAGCTAGATAGCTAGATAGCTAGATAGATAGATAGGTAGATAGGTAGATAGGTAGATAGGTAGATAGGTAGATAGGTAGATAGATAGATAGATAGGTAGATAGATAGATAGATAGGTTAGAAAATAACAGTAGTCATTCTGGTTCCTACATGTTCCTACCATACCTATGTGATAAACCCAATACCAGGAAAACATTCCCATTGACCAACCATGACTGGTCATCCTAGTCATAGGGCTGTACCCGGGTGTACCAAAAATTTCATAAACTTCTATATAATTATTAGGGATGACCAGTCATGATGTGTATTAGCCTTTATACAGATCTCGAATTTACAATGATATCTACCTAATGATAATTTCATCATGATGTGTATTAAGCTTTATTGTCATTATCGGATTTACCACAGGTTTCATTCATTTTCGGGTCATGTGTTGCTATGGGATTAAGGACAACATTGCCGTTGGTTTCAAATGTGAAATTCTTCAGGGGATTATAAGAAGTAACTTTTTAAAACCAACTAGTGAAAGCCAATTGTTCATTATAAACTTAAGCCATCATTAATTTTGGTGATCTTTTCAGCCGTGAAGATTACTGGAAACCCCAACAGAATTGTTGCTTCGAATCCCCTCCTCCGCGCCAAGGTGCAACGCATTTGACAAGGCTTTGTCGTGATCGTGTGTCCGCTGATGTGGGGGTAGGGTGTCATTCACCACCTGCAGCGCGACATGATCGACCACAGGGAAAAGAAAGGATTATTTTGGACTCAGTATACATATATAAATATATATTATACATATATATATTATACATATATATATATATATTATACATATATATATATACAAAACGTTTAACTGTGGCTAATTCTATGGTAACGTCCTATGACAAAACAAACCAATGGTGGATGATTATCACAAAAAATACCAATGCTGGTGGTGGCTCAGCAACTGATCCCATCCTCCTACCTCGAGCGGATACCGAAAAAAACTCATGTTTGTATGGTTAATACAGCTTGATACCTCTCACATTTCATTGGCTTTTTGTAGCCATTCACATCATTTCCCATTTCGATCTACAATGACAAATGCTGATTCTCATATTAAATGTATTTAAATGTGATTATTTATCATTTCGATTCTAATGTCCCATGATATATTTCGCGTTCTTTCCAATTAATTCTATATCTTCCCATACAAAAACAAAAAACCTCCGCGGGAATGGCGTCACCTTTCGGAATTCGTCGCTCTTCCCCACGTCATGGATGACCTGACGGAGATGCTATTGAACATGGCCATAGAAATAGTGGAATTACCCATGAAAAATGGTGATTTTCCATAGTTATATATAAACGTTTACCAGAGGGTAAACGGTATAACACGGTATAACCAACAATGAATGGAATTATAGTAGGAATAATCCCTTCCCCCTAGTAAACTAAACGTCCAAAAAAAAAACTAAAAACTAGGGTCCATCTTTTTTCTTTCGGAAAATTTCAGATTGGCCAATTTGACTTTTAATTGATCCCCTTTAGAAAACAATTTAAAAATGAAGCTACCATTTGTGGGTTTTGCCCCCTAATAAGAAAAACTAGTTCACCCCGGTGTGTTTATTATTAGGGTCCGTCCGATTTCTTTTGTTTTTTTAAGATTAAGGCTTTTAATTTCTTATTAGGGTCCGCTTCGAAAACTATTTTTTGGCAATATTTTTATTGCGTTATATAAGGAAATTTAATTGATTTTGCAATCGAACAAACTAGTTTTTATCATTAAGGTTTAAATTTTATTAATAGGGTCCGCTTCGAAATCCAATTTTTGGCAATATTTTAATCGCGTTATATAAAGAAATTTAATTGATGTTGAAATCGAACAAACTAGTTTTTATTATGAAGGTTCTAATTTTATTAATAGGGTCCGCTTCGAAATCCAATTTTTGGCAATATTTTAATCGCGTTATATAAGAAATTTTCATTGATTTTGAAATCGAACAAACTAGTTTTTATGATTAAGGTTCTAAATTTATTAATAGGGTCCGCTTCGAAATCCAATTCTTGGCAATATTTTAATCGCGTTATATAAGAAATTTTAATTGATTTTGAAATCGAACAAACTAGTTTTTATCATTAAGGTTTAATTTTATTAATAGGGTTCCCTAATAATAAATACCCCCCTAATACTAAAAACTACCTGAGGTGTTTATTATTTGGGGGGGTTAGTATTAGGGGGAAGGGATTATTGTTGGATACATCCGAAAAAATATCTTGAGCTAGTAATTCTAAAGGTTCCTAAACTAGTCATTTAAGATGAATGAATGGATTTTTGTCCATAGCTTTGCTAGTTTTCTGGAGGGTATATATATATATACACATCTCGCTTATAACTGCCAAAATGGAAATATGATCAGCAAAAATTGATGTTTCGACAAAATGATTAGTATAGATCAACAAGACAGGGCTTAATCAACAATACCTCTGGAGGAATTATCATGGAGACCCTGCTTTTCTCCACAAAAAATTGGTGGAAAATGGTAAGATTCCCAATGAAGATTCGTGGGTCATTTCCTCCTACTGAAACAATCACTGAGAACGAAGAAAAGTGAGATCTCAGAGTGCCTAGCTGCTTTTTGGCAAAGTTGACCTGTGAATTTATCCAAAACAAATGCCGACCTAGGCAAACCACCAACTGAGGCTTTTTTAATCATAGATTACAGATGGATAGAATCTGATAGAAAGATAGTTGGGGAGTCTTGGATTTATTATAGGATATTAATCATGGTTTACAGATGGATATTACCCTCTGGTAAACTAACATAGCTATGGCATAGATGGCCCATTTATAGATGGTTTACCTATTAAAAATGGTGATTTTCAATAGCCATGTTAAATTACCAGAATGTAATCCAATAATTTGCGAAGTTCTGAACAGTCATCTTCACAGTGACGTTAGCCACTGACGTCGGCCATGTTTAAGTCACCATACCGAGTTCATCCAAGATAGCCAGATACAAAAAAAAACAGGAAAGAACGACCCTTTGGTAATTTAACAAAGCGAACTGGAAGCCCCCATTTACTCGATGATTTACCGATATTTACCTACTAACAACGGTGGTTTTCCAGTTTGCAAGCTGTGAAAATGACCAGAGGAACTACAAAAACCATCCAAACCCCCTATCCGGGTGGGTTTGCAGATCAGCCCGAGCTGTAAGATACCCTTGTTGGTTGAATTTGTCGGCCAGGGTATAGTCCAAAATTGCGGTCATGTGGTAAAACAAAGCCATAAAACCACCCCCATTTTTCATGGTTTCTACCACCTATACTTATGGTGATGACTGGGGGATGAGTTATGGCACATTATGGCACTGTTTTACCATGTTTTACCCACATTAATCAGGTATTGATCACTATTCACCACTATTAATTAACCACTACTATAATCATCCAATGATAATAAGCGACCACTGGTAATCCACTCAAAATGGACCACTCATAATTTGCCAAGGGTCCAAAAAGATCATCATGCCCCACCAGTCTGCTTCAGTTGCGACATGCTTCGCAAAGTTCTCGCAGAAGTGGTAGTACTCCTTGGCGAAGTGATCAAAGCCAGATGGGGATGTGTCAAAACCCATGGGTTTTGCCATGTTTTGGAGGATTCACTCATTTTTTCACCACCTACTTTGATGTGACCACAAGGGTACCAAGGTTTTGACCCATAGCCTCATATGGATCCATGTAAAAAAAATACTGCGACAACCTGCTGCCTACTTGGACGTTCATCATTACTTAAGCATTTTCAGTTTGGGCACTTGCAGAACTACAAAAATGTATCTTTCACATAAATAAACAAGGAAAAAAACATGTGTTTCGCAGGATTTCGTACGTTTCTGTATCTTTTTTGGGGGGAGTGCTGTAGGTATGTACTGAAGATGTTGGGATCTAGACTCCAAGTGCAAGATCCAACCAGCCAGCTGCATCTCTGATGTCTAATGGGAATGAAGCGATAAAAAATGATAAAAACGCGACAAAATGATACAAAATGTGCTTCAAACTCTTATGCTTTGGCAGGAAATCCTCTATTTTCGATGGGAAAATGATTCCAGAAATGTGCTTGACTTCCAGCTGCTCAAGACAAAAACATCACCTTAAAATGTGCCGAAAAAATGGTGGCTTCACTGGCTTCCCCACCGTCAAGAAAAGTGAGGATTGTTTTTTAAAAAAAGAGAGAAAGGCAAAGAAGATGAAAGAAGACTCAAGACCCAAAAAAGACAAAAAATAGAAAGAAACATCTTGGTCCATCCAAGCATCTGTTTTCTTGTTGCCCATATTGATGAACTTACCTGTCGCAGCCGGCCCTCCCAGAAATCATGGGAACAGATTCAATGGGTCTGCCGAAATGGCCATTCCTGACGAGATGGTCATGTGCTTCACCCTCCGGTCATCTGTTTGCAGTTTGCGAACTGGAAGCCATGGCAAGCCATGGCAAGCCATGGCCTAGTTCGTTCGATGGTTTACCTAAGCTATTTAAAGATTGTGATTTTCCACTTGGGTATGTCTGAAAATAGTGTACCCCTAAACCCAATGGTTAATGATCATTATCCCTATTAAATGGCTATAATTGGGAATATACCCTATTTTCAGACAAACCCACTTTGCAAAGTGTCATAAATCACCGGCACCCGGCCACACTTGGCGCCACTGAGCTAAATCGCGGAGATTTTTCTGCGCCCGCCTGGGGCCTGATCGAGACTCATCGGACCGCGTTGACCGGCTGAAACACACTCGAGTCCAAACTCTTCCTGTGGGAAAGATCAGGTTCCAAAGCGTTTTGGGAGCTAGCCCATGTTCAAACCCACATGTGGGTCATGTTGGAGGTAGAAATTGTTGATAAAAGCTAGCTAGCCATAGATGGAGCAGGTAGATGGTGGCAATTAAGCACCAAAGACAGAAATATGGATCACAAAAAACAGCAAAGTCAGATATGGGGTCAACGTTCCGATGGGTCTTTTCCTCTAAAACGTTCATAATTTGCATGCTTTCTCCAGGATGACAAGGTTACAATATATGGAGGTTAGTATTGAAACCCATGGATATTTTGTGGATCCCCCATTTTAGGAAACTCCCATATGCTATAATCACGTTATGATTCCATGAAAAAAATGATACCCTCTGGTGATTTGTTACATAGCCATGGTATAGATGGCCCTAATCGAAATAGATGGTTTACCTATTAATAGCATGGTGATTGCCCATAGAAATAGATGGTTTACCTATTAAAAATGTTTCCGTTTGGGAATTCTGCCAAGCTTCGTCGTGAGCTGAGGAGTAGCACGCCAGCAATGCAACGATGGCACCGACCGTCCGGTAGTATTCCTTGGATTCAGATTTAAGTCCAAAACCTCTCTACTGTACCATACTTTGATGGATATCTTAATGTGGACAGTAGAATATCCATCAAATAGTAGATAATCCATCTTCATAGTGGACAATGGATATTTAACTACTATTGGCTTTTCCCATAATAAATGACGCTAATAAATGGGAAAAGCCTTTGTAGTGTGGGACGGAAAGTCCAGGGATTTTTTGTGGTGGATTTTTACCATGGGATTTCACCAAGAAATAAATGGGATATCATGGGGATAGGAGTGCTGTTTTTTTGATGGGATAAACAGGAATCAACCCTCAACAATGAGTCCATTATGGTTTATAATGTTTTATTTGGTTTATTGATTATTATAATGGGATCATCAACCATCAACAATATGGACATTTAGTAATGAGTCCAAAATAGGTGTCGTAGTTTTTTTTGTTTTTTTTTGTAAATAGGTCACTATTGTCACGGAATCCCCCCAGGCACCCAGAAACCGAAACCTCCGAAACCCAACCAGCAAATCATCAGCCATAACTCTCCGGTGCTGTTTCAGCGACCACAAAAACTCTAAAAAATCAACTAGCAATCTATCAATCTATCATCATTTGTCAACTGCCCTTTGGTAAACTAACAGTTTGCGAACTGGAAAATGGCCACTCAGTTCGTTGATTTACCCATTAAAAATGGTGATTTTCCATAGATATGTTAGTTTACCAGAGGGTATATAGCTCTCCCCATTTTTCGGCGTGTTTTTTGTCCCGCACCTCTACAAATTTTGCGGTGGCTTTCCCATCAATGGGAACCAAGGAGCCGTGGGGCTGTTCCCAACTTCTTCCACACCTGGACTCGTCTGTATCCGACCTGGATTCGTCAAGGTTGATAGCTGGGAAGATCATGGGAAAATCATGGTTAAATGTAGGTATCTATGTGTGGGAACATCATTTAACATAGTTAATGGGTTTCCGTGTTCCAGCCATGTTTCATTACAAAAGGATAGTGGTGTCAACTTTTGTACCCAAAAAAAGCTCATGTCACCCATTTCTCCATCTCACGTCGAAGCGAAAATCAGTGACTGAATTCTCCCATTGATCAATCGTGGAAACTCCTAAGTCATGGGGGTACCCCCAGTCATCCATTTTTGCTTGGGATTTTCAATTATAACTACCATCTAGCTATGTGGGCCCATTGATCAATGGGCAAAAAAAAATAAAAAAAAACACGAGCCTCTTCTGTACAGCTCGAGTTCCAGGAAGCTATTGTCCAACAGGTCAAGGAAACGCTTGTTCCCCTGCACGCGCAGGCGTGACTGTGGATGGTAAATCCATGGTGGCAGAGGGTAAACATCCCATTATAATCCCATTATTTATATCTGGTTGGTGGTTGACCTACCCCTCTGAAAAATATTAGTTCGTCAGTTGGGATGATGAAACTCCCAACTGAATGGAAAGTCATAAAATTCTATGGTTCCAAACCACCAACCAGTTATAGTGTTTTATAGTTACCAATAGTTACCAACTGGTGCAGGATTTCGCAACCATCCACAGTAGCTGCACATTGTCTGAAAACATGCCAACTGGGAAAAAAGGCCCAACGAAAGAGTTGGACGATTTATGTATGCTGAGCTTGTATTCAGACCTAAAATATCATGTGATTCATGGAGGCATTGTTTACACAAAAAAACCATGGTTGTTGCCCCAAAAATGGATAAAGACGGGCGGTTCAACCGTAATGCTTCCTTTAAATCACTTCTGGGACCTTTAGATGCAGAACAAAAAAAATGTTGATCTGAAAAGGAACTCTCAACAGCAACCAATTGACTATGGATCCACAGTCTAAAAAACACGGATATTGCTGCCAAATAGCTAGGACTGAAAATAGGAGATGCCCTCAAATGCCTGCCCTGTTTTGAGACAAACCGAAACATTGGGCTCTGAGATTGAGTCTTTACAGCATTACAGTGCATTCAGTGTTGGCTGATGGTTTCTACGGTATTTCTACCTATCGTGTGATGCACTCCCCTGGCTCTAAGTCAATGGATTGTAATATTTCCCATTTTATATTGGTTAGTATAATCCCCTGCTAATCCCTATAATGATCTGCAGGATTTTATACTAACACTGGATTAACAGGGGATTATACTAACCAATATAAAATTTGGGAAATACTAACCCAATATTAGGGGATTATACTAATCTCTGTTAACCCAACCAGGGCTTTTTAACACTGCAACAGGTTCCTTCACAGATCTCCCACGGCCGCTGCCAAAAAGGTTTTGGCCACCTGTGCATCTGGACATTTCTCGACTCCGCCTGGGAAGATACAGATCATTTCATGGGAGTTCATAGCAGTTTTCATGGCATAAAAAATGGCAGTTTTCATGGGATTTCCATGGGATTTTTGATCGGATTTCATGGGGATATCATGGGAATCAATGAGAAATTCCATGGGATTTTTGATCGGGGAAATCATGGGTTGTACCCTCTCAAACTGTCCGACACGTGGCACTGGAGGTTTTTTCGTTCGCTGGGGAAATTGGCGAAATGTTACGTTAGATTTTCCAGCAAGCCATGTTTGATTACCAGAAGATTCTGATCCTCACGCTAATGATATTTGATTTAAAAAAAATGATATGTTGATAATTGTTGATATGATTGTACAACCCATACGATAATTAATTCATATTAATTCCATGTGTATTGTATAATGTGTTGATCAGAACCAGAACATGATTGGTACGAATGACAATGATTCACCGATGAGGATATGTGTGTTTCGTGGGCCTAAGATATCTTCCCACAGAAGGGAGAACTGTCAAGACATGTGGATCCTATCCTCGCGTTTTCCATGTTTTTCCACCATTCCATCTGTGGATCTCTAGGTCTAAGCTGTCGCACCTGCTTCCTTCAATGCTTGAAGAAAGGGTCTTAGACTTCTCGAAGGTTGCTCTTCACCTCAGCTCAAACCGCACGATTCCTCCAGGCAGCCACGCTACCAGGCTGGTGCCGATGTCTTTTATCCCAGGATGTCAGATGGAAGAAATCTCCAACATTTGATGGTAGTTATACCATGTTATACCATGTTATACCAATTCTTCACAATTGAATCCCATTTCTTCATAGGTAAATCATCAAAAATCCCAACCTTTTCTGGTGCAATTCCCATGTACATCAGCTGAGTGCTCGACTAGGTCTACATGAGCAGCCTACAAGGAGATGGCTCAAGACGTCACCATGGCTGGTGTCCAGATTTGATCCCTATGTTATCTATGTTATCTATGTTTGTTGACAAAAAAGATCCAACAAATAGATGAATATCACTAATATCACATGATTATCTATGAAATTCATGTTTGGATGAGTACTGTATGTTTGTGCTCCAAATCTATGCTGGTTGGTGGTATACCAACCCCTCTGAAAAATATGAGTTCGTCAGTTGGGACGATTATTCCCAATATATGGAAACATAAAATTCATGTTCCAAACCACCACTTTGTACCGCTTTGTGTGGCGCACTGGCTTGGGTTAGGAAGACAGTGCTTTAACTGTGGTGACGCTTAGGTCAGTGTGGCAACGCGGCCAGGGGGACGAGCAGCCGGGCAAGCCCGGGACTGCCGTCTGAATGGAGTGAAACTGAACTTAACCGGACCAGGAGAAGATGTCTCTCCAAGCCAACGAACATTGAAAAAGAGCAACAGCGTAACCACCCAAGACCTGACACAGTGGCCGGCCCCGGCGAAAACGGCAGTTGACACAAACCCCAAAAACTGGTAGAAGGGCATCAGAGCAGCAAGAACCCACACGGCACAACAAGACCCCATCATCATCATACCACTGTGTGAACCATGCAGTTCAGGCCCACCCCCACATTCACCATCATCTCTCAGTCGTTTCCGCAACAAGCCACGTATATGAGAAAGCTGATTCTCAAACAGAGCCTGGATGCACTGATACTGGGTCTTACTTTGGCCGGAAAAGTGTTGAGGCGGGGCCTGCATCAGGGCCTGTGGATTCGAAACTTGTTGAGACTGAAGGTGGGTGAACTCCAGAAACTGCCTGTCAATCTGTGTTTGGTTCTGCATCAACGGTTGCACTTGACCAATAGCAGAGAGCTCAAGGTTGATGTTCTCCATCACAACTCCAGACCAGTCAACAAACCTATCAAGGTGTTGCGAGATGAACGGATCTCTGCATGCAGGGACAGCGCATGAAAGTACCAAACCATGAACACGCTGAGACAGTGCAGCTCTAAGGTTGTTAGGAAGGGACATAGCACAAGGGTCCGCCCCTCCTTTCCGATCACCCAACTGGGAAAACAGCTGACATGAAAATCCCGCACTCTTCACCGCAGCATGATTGCACGTGGACCACACTCCAGCGATCACCTGGGGACAGCCAGCGTCACCGATCACATACTCACATCCTCCAGGAGCCTTGTGTAAGATCACCATAGGGGCACTAGAATCAGCAGCAACCATGGTTTGCACACCAACGGCATGGGCCCCATGTGCAGGACCATCAAACCCGTAGCAAGCATCGACCAGTTTGAGGAAGTCCTCCCAGGTATGCAGTGAGTGAACCAACACCTTAGCACCATCATCCACCTTCAGCAACGGAATAGAGACTTGCTGCACCAGGACAACATCCAACCGAGTGAGCACTTCAGGAGCTCCATCCAAGAGGCCAGTACGCACCAGACCAGTCCCATCACGGACAGAGGACCAAGTGGCGCACATACACAGGATCAACGACCACCATGACCACATCAGAGAGCTACCGCCAGCATCAACTTCAGCAAGATCCATGACGATCCATGGCACAACACGGTGAACGAAACGCTCTACGATCAGCAGGGCACGGCCGCACCTGCTGGTAGGTGTAGAGCCCACGGCTTGTTCCAAACCACCAACCAGTTGTCTATGAATCTGGGTAAATCACAATGATTTGCCCTGAAATTCACCGAAAAGGCCATCATTCCTGGGATGATGTTTCCAATCACGGTTCAATTTTTTGAGATAGTCACCCCATTAGAATCCAGTATATATCCATTTTTCATAGTTTTGTAAGTCCGAAATCCTGTAGATGTCAAACATTGGAACATCTCAAATTGGGACGATTTACTTTTCTAAATGTCCCAATGTCCCTTCAGGTAGTCAGCTACATGGCTGGTTTTTTTTCACCATTTTAGTTCATTGATCTTCGCGAACGAACTAAACCTCCAGTGGCTAGGCCACGGGGGGATTTACCAGCTCGCCATGATTTTCTTTACCATGAGCTACCTCAGGAAAAAGTTGATGCTCATGTGGGGATAGTTCTATATAGTGATTAATATAACTCATATCATTTATAGGATCTCACTATATCTGGTTGGTGGTTGACCTACCCCTCTGAAAAATATTAGTCAATGGGAAGGATGACATCCCACATATGAAATGGAAAATAAAAAATGGTCCAAACCACCAACCAGATATGAATTCCCATGCGGATCCATAACATCCAGAACTACTCCCGCCTGAGAGAGCGGCTCCCATTCAGCTCGGCTCTCGGACTGAGGTTTCAGGTTGGATTTCAGCCGGAAAAATCCATTGGACCATGGGAAGATTTGGGGATCTAAACCGTCTAAACATCAGGCAGAACTGGGGGGGTGAAAGTGACAAATAAGGATTTGACCAACACCAAATGGACAATGGTGGAGTTACCCTCTGGTAAATTAACATGTTGACCCTGGCAGTCATCGGGGTTGGAAGACGAGTTTCCTCTATAGAAATTGGTGAATTTCAGGGTCCAACTGTTTATTTACCAGAGGGTAACCAACAGGAAATGGGATTTTCTTTAAACCAATCAAGAACCACTTGAGATGATGAGATGAGCTCGCGCAGACATGGAACAAAAAACTGATTGCCACCGGTCACCGGTCACCTGCATAAGGAGCTCGTAAGGTAGTACATATCCCGTTGCAAAAGATTGAAGTACCATACAGGATATCATCTCCCACAGATACTTTTTCAAAATCCCCAAAACGGGAAGTTTACCAAACCCCCATTTTTTTCGTGGTAAATCCAATGCCAGTACCACTATCCCATTAACCAACGACATGACTAGGGGTCATACTGAACATCATCCCATTACCGGGGGGCGAACTATGCTAAGAAACCACAAGTTGGAAACCACACAAGTTGGAACGATGTTTGCCAGGCGAATATATATGGATACAAAATGGATACAAAATGTCATAAACCTCGGATGGTCAGGGTTGCTCCAAAAATGGCAGGCACAAGGGGGGTAAATTGGGTAAATATAGAGGCAACATGACTAATAGACCCCCTTTGTGGCTATCATTTGTCTGTAATTGGATTGGAGCAACCCTGTCTATTTTTGAGTTTACCACATCAAGCGACCATTGGAAAACCATCGCTGGTTGGTTCCCTTTCCCGCCTGTGAGGGCTCTTCCCATCGCAGCACCCGGACTGAGCGGCCGTGCCAAGCCGATTCACGGGATTTTTAAGCCCAAAAAATGGGAGTGAAACCAGAAAATTAGAGGATGTTAGCCGATGTTAGCCAACATTGGGAGTTAAACTGGGTTAAACCAGAATTAGATTTGAACCAAGATAACCAAACAACTGTTGATGTCCGAAAATTGGGTGGGTTTAAGCAACATGTATGTGGGGTTTAACTGCAAACATCTTAAATAATTTAAATATTACCCAAACATACCCAGACCATGTTATTGGATAGCAGCCATTAACCTGACCTGTATCCACATATGTTATGTGAGACTAGCGGATACCCCAGAATGACAGTTTTGATGGGTAAAGTAAAGTGATCTATCCTATTTTCAGGCAAACCCATATTATGGTTATTGTGGGCAACAAAATGCAACAAACCTAGAATAGATTTCCCCACGAAACGTGGGGGTCCAGCCAATTCCCTAATGCCAAAACTTGTATCAAACAAAAATATCAAACAGGGAATTCTTTTTTCAGCAATCTGTGAAAATGCGCAGAAAGTTGTGCTTCTTGAACCAACCAAAATGATGATGCAGAAAAATGTTGTAAGATGATGCCTCCTTCAACTATTGCAGCGTTTCGTGAAATCTTTGACGCTCAAAGAGAAACCTCGAGCCTCGTCCAAAACCGAGGCCCATCTGGGGGTCAAGTCATTGGGGGGGCCCAATGACTGGATGGTCATCCCACCACTTGGTAAACCAACATCCCGCGAATTTATATGGCTTAATATCATTTCTTCGTTGATTTACCCATGAAAAATGATGATGTTCCATGATTTACCCATGAAAAATGGTGATGTTCCATGATTTACCCATGAAAAATGGTGATGTTCCATGATTTACCCATGAAAAATGGTGATGTTCCATGATTTACCCATGAAAAATGGTGATGTTCCATGATTTACCCATGAAAAATGGTGATGTTCCATGATTTACCCATGAAAAATGGTGATGTTCCATGATTTACCCATGAAAAATGGTGATGTTCCATGATTTACCCATGAAAAATGGTGATGTTCCATGATTTACCCATGAAAAATGGTGATGTTCCATGATTTACCCATGAAAAATGGTGATGTTCCATGATTTACCCATGAAAAATGGTGATGTTCCATGATTTACCCATGAAAAATGGTGATGTTCCATGATTTACCCATGAAAAATGGTGATGTTCCATGATTTACCCATGAAAAATGGTGATGTTCCATGATTTACCCATGAAAAATGGTGATGTTCCATGATTTACCCATGAAAAATGGTGATGTTCCATGATTTACCCATGAAAAATGGTGATGTTCCATGATTTACCATGAAAATGGTGATTTTGTGTCAGATTTACCCATGAAAAATGGTGATGTTTCATGATTACCTGAAAAATTGGAATGTTTCCATGATTTACCTGAAAACTGGGATGTTCCAGGATTTACCCATGAAAAATGGTGAGTTCCATGATTTACCCATGAAAAATGGTGATGTTCCATGATTTACCCATGAAAAATGGTGATGTTCCATGATTTACCCATGAAAAATGGTGATGTTCCATGATTTACCCATGAAAAATGGTGATGTTCCATGATTTACCCATGAAAAATGGTGATGTTCCATGATTTACCCATGAAAAATGGTGATGTTCCATGATTTACCCATGAAAAATGGTGATGTTCCATGATTTACCCATGAAAAATGGTGATGTTCCATGATTTACCCATGAAAAATGGTGATGTTCCGTGATTTACCCATGAAAAATGGTGATGTTCCATGATTTACCCATGAAAAATGGTGATGTTCCATGATTTACCCATGAAAAATGGTGATGTTCCATGCCCATGAAAAATGGTGATGTTCCATGATTTGCCCATGAAAAATGGTGATGTTCCATGATTTGCCCATGAAAAATGGTGATGTTCCATGATTTACCCATGAAAAATGGTGATGTTCCATGATTTACCCATGAAAAATGGTGATGTTCCATGATTTACCCATGAAAAATGGTGATGTTCCATGATTTACCCATGAAAAATGGTGATGTTCCATGATTTACCCATGAAAAATGGTGATGTTCCATGATTTACCCATGAAAAATGGTGATGTTCCATGATTTACCCATGAAAAATGGTGATGTTCCATGATTTACCCATGAAAAATGGTGATGTTCCATGATTTACCCATGAAAAATGGTGATGTTCCATGCCCATGAAAAATGGTGATGTTCCATGATTTGCCCATGAAAAATGGTGATGTTCCATGATTTGCCCATGAAAAATGGTGATGTTCCATGATTTACCCATGAAAAATGGTGATGTTCCATGATTTACCCATGAAAAATGGTGATGTTCCATGATTTACCCATGAAAAATGGTGATGTTCCATGATTTACCCATGAAAAATGGTGATGTTCCATGATTTACCCATGAAAAATGGTGATGTTCCATGATTTACCCATGAAAAATGGTGATGTTCCATGATTTACCCATGAAAAATGGTGATGTTCCATGATTTACCCATGAAAAATGGTGATGTTCCATGATTTACCCATGAAAAATGGTGATGTTCCATGATTTACCCATGAAAAATGGTGATGTTCCATGATTTACCCATGAAAAATGGTGATGTTCCATGATTTACCCATGAAAAATGGTGATGTTCCATGATTTACCCATGAAAAATGGTGATGTTCCATGATTTACCCATGAAAAATGGTGATGTTCCATGATTTACCCATGAAAAATGGTGATGTTCCATGATTTACCCATGAAAAATGGTGATGTTCCATGATTTACCCATGAAAAATGGTGATGTTCCATGATTTACCCATGAAAAATGGTGATGTTCCATGATTTACCCATGAAAAATGGTGATGTTCCATGATTTACCCATGAAAAATGGTGATGTTCCATGATTTACCCATGAAAAATGGTGATGTTCCATGATTTACCCATGAAAAATGGTGATGTTCCATGATTTACCCATGAAAAATGGTGATGTTCCATGATTTACCCATGAAAAATGGTGATGTTCCATGATTTACCCATGAAAAATGATGATTTTCCATGGTTTTTTGTATGTTTACCAGGCCGGGTAAGCCATCATCATCCCGTCCCCACTGAGATCATCGCTGGTGCGCCGAGTGAAACACCCTCGAGTGGGCAGAAAATGGCGACTGCGGGCGGGGCGTGGCAAAACCTATTGATGTGTAAATATCCATTGGTGTACTTACTGTATTATACATCTAGTATTTGATGTAGTATTTGTTATAATATATATATATAATATAATAATATATATATATATATATCAGCGAAAGAACATGAAAGAACGGTATGTTCATGTTGCCATCACCACATATCCTGTCAACTCTGTCAACCTTTAACGCATTCTCGAGGACGCCAGTTGTGTTTTTTCTGCGGCATGTCGCTCCACGCTCCCTTTGGGAGCCAACTGGGGTGCACAGCCGAGACAACTGCCATCGACCTCTTTGGAAGCTCGAGGATACCCGTAAACGCCGTAAACCATGAAACATATGAGGATTCGGGGTCTGAAAAATGGGCAACAAATGGCAACAATCGGAAGATACTGGATATCTGCCGTGTTAAATCACATTCATAGAATGCTTTCCCAAGTGGGGTTGAATCAAGCAAAACTTAGCAAAATGAGCTGAGTCCATTCAGAAAGACGGCCATGGATATGTTAATTCTCATGGAATAAAGTTTACATAGTACCCAGATGAGTCTCCAACACCCAATCCCACCATGATGAATGGGTGCCTATCCAGACTTTTCTATGGGAGTTTGATAATATATACATACGTACGTGTGTGAAGGTACATGACATTATTCACAATTGGGGGTGTAGTATATATAATATTATGTTATATTTGACATACTTGATTTGAGGATTATATAACAGCCTGAAAATGTTGGCTCATTTGGGGATGATTCCCCTTGCTAACCATCATTCCAGATTGGTTAAAAAACAACTTTCGAACGGAGGCAGCGTCTCGTGCTTCGGCTGTCTTCCTATGGCCCCGGGCCCGAAAAAAAGTGTTTGGACGGGTCATGTCATCTTGAAACCGCCCATAGCTACAACAAAACCGCTAAAAAAAAAACACCAAAATCAGGGCAAAACATGGCAAACATCACTTATTTGTGGTCCACTTGTGAAAAGTCAAGCCAAACTTAAGCTAGAATTCCCATCAACCTATGATAAAATATGATAAAATGGAAGCTACGATTCCCGTAGAAAAGCCCTCTATTTCGATGGCCCACTGTTCCATCGTTGGTGTTCCATGACCCATCTCTGGGAACCCGGAGGCCCATCTACAAACTAAGCGAAATGGACATGCTGAGTTTCGAAAGGCGCACATCTTGCAAGAGTTTTTGGAGATGTCAGGGGGCTACAAGGTGGTGCCCCATAGTTAGCTAAGTTGGTGCAAATAACTCCCATAACTATGGTTTATGGCAGATATAACTATAGTTAATGGGGTTTATAAACCAACTTATAACTGGGGGGCACCACCTTGTATGAACCATTGTTTCCATTGACACCGGAGTGGTACACGTTGGTCTGTCAATGAGTGGTCCAAAAAGCTGATGAATTACAATTCAAACACATCGAAATTCACAAATGCTACGAATCAAGCCTATCAAGCAAAGCTTTATGAAATATTCATGAAATCATTGAACAAACAAGTCTTCCATTCTTCCCCATCAATCAACACGTTCGACATCTAAATCCTCTCGACACATTCGACACGGTCGCAGATTTTGGCTGTTCACCTGCGCCAGGGCAAAATGGATCTGCGCTCCTCCGGCCAGGTGCAAGCAGAGGTGATCATCGAATCTTCATCGGATCCACAATCGTTATCAGCATGGATTATTGATCTGAATACATAATTCATATATACTACATAGAAATCTCATCAAATATCCGGGTTCTTTTCAGTTGGATCATGAAAAATCATTCCGCAACATTCCTGGGATTGTCAAAGCCGACTCTAGCTGCTATGGTTGGTTCGCTGGCGTTTTTGTTGAGCCTGCCACAGCAATCTCTAGCCAACCCAATAAACCCCTGGCTTGTTGCATTGAGAAAATGATATAATTTAATACACATTAATTAGTACACCATATTACATGTTTGATTTCTTTGACTAGCCCAAAAAATAATCATCAACAGGAACTAACAGCCTCATCCAGACCCCGGAGGTCCCAGGGAGGCGTCTTTCCATAGATCAACCACCTCACACCAGGACGGGACGGGTGAAAATTTGCGCCTTTATTTACCATCCCCCCAGCATAGACAGTTTCAAGGCCTATCCGAATCTACTGGCTTTGAAACTGTCTATGCTGGGGGCATCCAATTGGATGATTACCAGTCATAGTCTGTCATTACCCATCTATGAAAGCATTGCGAATCATCCAACTTTGGCAATGACTTGACGCTTCCTAGGCGATGGTAATCATCCAAGGACAAGATCGGCTGGATGACACTGCCCAAGTCCTATAGGGTGAAGCCACTGCTGATTCTATTCCATCGCGTCTCATGGAAAATCTCAATTTTGGTTGGTTACCCTCGGGTAATTTGTTACATAGCTATTGAAAATGACCATTTATAGTGGATTTACCCATTAAAAATGGTGATTTTCCGTAGTTATGTTAGTTTACCAAAGGGTAAGTCACTATCTATTCAAACCGTTTGATCCAAGCTGAAGCATTTCAAAAACATTGGGTTCCAGCACTAGCCACCACATCTACTGTTCATCTCTGTCACCTTGGGTTTTACGATTTAAAGGAACATACAAATCACTGCAACAGCGACCAGGCACCAGTTTCCTTCAAATCCACTATTTTCTTTTCAACTCCAAACAAACAAACAAACAAATCACCAGAAAACATAATTTTCCTTCAAACCTCTTAATTTTCTCAACTCCAAACAATCACAAAATATCACAAATCACCTCAACACACGCAATGTTTATCTTCACATCTCAATCAACCTAAAGAAACCTCCAGATGTTTTTCAAGACCCCAACACCTCAGCCCATGGTGCCCCACGCTGCACACCTTAAGAAGGATGGCCTATATGCCTTGCCCCGGGCTCGTCGGCCGCGCGGCACCGTGGCACGACCGAAGCCGAAAGGGTCGTCAGCCTCAAGGTCCTCGCTCAGCGCGGCATCCGCTCCGCCGCCGAGGTAACTTTCAGCGCTGCGGGGCCTGTCGTTTGACCATCTGGGGAGTGTCCTTAACTGGGGGATCCTCAATAGCTGGATTGTTTATAATGGAAAATCCGATGAAAATGGATGATTTAGGGGTAGCCCCTTTTTGGGAAACCCATGGAAACCCCCATTTATGAAACATAGAATCTCTCAAGATTAATGGCAATCTATAGTCTAGTATATACAAGTACCAGTAGTACCACACAAGGCGGTGGCAGAAATCTCAAAGATAGGAAACCTATAGTAGAGGCTTGTTGTTGTGACACATGGGTGCCAGAGCGAACCCACTGACGGATCGACAATTGGTTGGAGTGTCGATGTTGGACTGCATGGCAAACAGGGTGTCTGCCTTGCTATTTCTCCATCTGTCATGTTGATCTGCTTGATCAATTCACATGTACATCCATCGTTCTTTTTGTTTATCTGTTTATCTGACGATCTATCTGTCTATCCACCTGTCTTGCCTATCTACCTTTCCATCTACCTATCTACCTATTTATCTAGCTGTCCATCTGTCTTTCTACCTATTTATCTGCCTATCTATCTCTGTATCCGTTTGTCTGTCTACCTATCTATCTGCCTATCTATCTAATTTGTCGAGTTTTTCTTTATTTCGTTCGTTCGTTCTTTCTTTAGTTCTTTTCTTTTCTTTTATTTTCCTTTCTTTTCCGTTCTTTTCCTTTATTTTCCTTTCCTTTCTTTCTTCTTTCTGTTTTTTCTTTTCTTTTCTTTGTTTTCTGTTATTTTTTGTGTGTTCTTTTTTTGTATTTCTTTTATTTTATTGTTTTTTTATTTTTTCTTTTCTTTGTTCTGTTCATGGTTCTTTGTTCATCTTCTTGCTTTGTTCTTTGTTCTTTGTTCTTGTCTTGTTTTTTCTTGTTCCGTCCTTGTTAATGTATTTCCCCACCTGCCAGGTGAGGGTTGTTAGATTTTATGTCAGTTGCCTCCTCCTGCCTCCTCCTCCTCCTCCTCTCCTCCTCGTCCTCCTCGTCCTCCTTGTCATCCTTGTCGTCCTTGTCGTCCTCGTCGTCCTCGTCGTCCTCGTCGTCCTCGTCGTCCTCGTCCAACTGCGACCCGCGATCCACAGTGTTCTCTGCCGGACCTCAAACACGACCATCCACGCCCAGTGTTCCCTGCCGGACCTCAACCACGACCAGCCACGCCCAGTGTTCCCTGCTGGACCTCAACCACGACCAGCCACGCCCAGTGTTCCCTGCCGGACCTCATCTGCGAGTATCCATGCCAAGTGTTCCCTGCCGGACCTCAACCGCGGGTATCCATGCCAAGTGTTCCCTGCCGGACCTCATGCAGGAAGATATGGGACAAAGAATGTGCAGAAGAAAGTTAGAAAGAATGTCAGAAAGAATGTCAGAAGATATGCCAGAAGATATGCCAGAGAGAATGCCAAATAGAATGCCAGATAGAATGCCAGATAGAATGCCAGAAGATATGTCAGAATATATTCCAGAAGATATGCCAGATAGAATGCCAGATAGAATGCCAGAAGATATGTCAGAATATATGCCAGAAGATATGCCAGATAGAATGCCAGATAGAATGCCAGAAGATATGTCAGATAGAATGCCAGAAGATATGCCAGATAGAATGCCAGAAGATTTGCCAGATAGAATGCCAGAAGAAATGCCAGAAGATATGCCAGATAGAATGCCAAATAGAATGTCAGAAGATATGTCAGATAGAATGCCAGAAGATATGCCAGAAGATATGCCAGATAGAATGCCAAATAGAATGTCAGAAGATATGTCAGATAGAATGCCAGAAGATTTGCCAGTAAGAAAATGTATAAATGTCATGGTGGGGATCACACGAAGTAAAGTAATTTTTATGTTTTTTGTGTTTCTTTTTTCTTTCCTTTCTCTTTGTTGTTCTTTACCTTTTTCTTTTCTTGTTCTTTTTCTGTTCCTGTTTTTTTCCTTTTTCTGTTCATTTATTTTCTTTTGTCTTTTCTTTCACCTTCTTTTTCTTTTCGTTTCGTTTTGGTTTGTTCCCTTCGTTCATTCTTTCTTTCTTCCTTTCTTCTATCTATCTATCGATCTATCTATCTAGCTATCTATCTATCTATCGATCTATCTAGCTAGCTATCTATTTATCTATCTGTCTGTCTGTCTGTCTATCTATCTATCTATTACCTCTCAACTTCCAAAAGTGGTCCGCACCCGGCAGCTTTTAACACTTTTGACTTGAAAATGTGCTTCGCGCTACAGCTGCGTGCACTTTTTCAACAAGTCAACTTCCAAAAGTGCTCCGAGCATAAGATGTTTTTGGCATTTTGATTTCCTCATCTGCTTCGCGCCACAGCCACGTGCCCTTTTTCAACAAGTCAACTTCCAAAAGTGCTCCGAACATGAGGTGCTTTTGGCATTTTTAGCGAGCCTACTTTTCGGAGCCACAAAGCATTGGCAAAACAAAGTGGTTCGAACCTTTTCTATCTTTTCGCACATTTTGATCTTCGTTCTACTGACTCTCTCTTCTCTGATTTTTCCCTTCTAATTATTTCTCTTCTCTGACTCTTCCCACCACTGTTGCTGCATCTGTCCATAAGTCGGAAGTTTGACTTCTAAACTTCCTTCAATAAATAGAAATTAATGGATTCATAGTTTTTGATGATGTTCATGATGTATAGCCATACTGTTTAAGGTTTTTCTGACTGATCATATTCCTTCGAAGCAGGCACACAGAACATTGAAGCAAAAAAACATCGTATTTTTCGCATGCAACAATGCGACAAACTTTCTTGCCGGGTACACACGCTGCTAGCAACTGACAATGCTTAAAAACACAGCTGGTGATGCTGTGCATATCAAACCACTCAAACCGATGGCTACAGATATCTGAACTCGTCCTTGACTGCAGTGCTCACGCCGCCATTCTCCGGATCGCCCCAAGTCACAACACGTCCATCTGCTAAAACAGCAGCGAAAGCGCAGCGGGTAGCATGGATTTGCCGAACGTGCCTCAGCTGATCCTCGACTCTGGTGCTGTCGCCGCCATACCCAGCATCGCCCCATGTCACAACGCTGCCATCCGCCAAAATTACAGCAAAGGCTCTCTGTGTGGCATAAATGTGCTGAACATTCCTGAGCTGGTCCCTGACTCTGGCGGAGTTTGATATAGGCTGAGCCCTGGCTCTGGCGGGGCTTCGTCTCTGCTGAGCCCTGACTCTGGCAGGGCTTAAAGCCCTGGATCTAATAGGCATCGCGCCCAAAGCACTGACTCGAACAGGGTTCGGCATAGGCACGACTCCAACACCGTGCACCGCGCGTAAAGCCCCGACTCTCGCGGGGTTCGGCGCCAAGGGACGCTGGGCTACTGCAGGTTGCGTAGCAGACTCGCCAAGGCTGCCTCTGACGGTGTCACCACCACAGATAGGATTGCCCCAGGTCACAACACTGCCATCTGCCAAAATTGCAGCAAAGGCACTCATTGTTGCACAAATCTGCTGAACATTTCTGAGTTGGCTCCTGACCGCAGTGCTGTCGCCACCATTGTCTCCATGGCCCCACGTCACAACACTGCCATCTGCCAAGATGGCAGCAAAGGCTCTGTCTGTGGCATGAATGTTCTGAACATCCCTGAGATCATCCGCGACTGCGGTGCTGTCACCGCCATCTTGCGGACTGCCCCATGTCACAAGGCTTCCATCTGCCAAAATTGCAGCAAAAGCGTACTGTGCGGCATGGATCTGCTGAACATTCCTGAGCTGATCCGCGACTCTGGTGCTGTCGCCGCCATACCCAGCATCGCCCCACGTCACAACGTTGCCATCCGCCAAAACCGCAGCGAAAGCACAACGCGTGGCATGAATATTCCGAACATTCCTGAGCTGGTCCCTGACCCTGGTGCTGTCTCCGCCATAGTCAGGATCGCCCCAAGTCACAACGCTGCCATCTGCCAAAATTGCAGCGAAGGCGTAGAATGTGGAATGAATATTCCGAACATCCCTGAGCTGATCTTTGACCCTGGTGCTGCTGCCACCATAGCCAGGATTGCCCCACGTCACAACGCTGCCATCTGCCAAGACAGCAGCAAAAGCCTCGGATGTCGCATGAATCTGCTGAACATCTTTGAGCTGATCCCTGACTCTGGTGCTGTCACCGCCATAGCCAGGAAATCCCCACGTCACAACGCTACCATCTGCCAAAATTGCAGCAAAAGCCTTCTTTGTGCCTTGAATTAGCTGCACATTTCTGAGCTGATCTTGGACCGCTGCTGTGTGACCTCCCTGTTCTCCTTTGCCCCATGCGACAATCCTGGCCCCTCCGGGGCACCACAAAGCCACAGCACCATCGGTTGCAGCTACTTTGGGCTGCTGTGCAATAGCAGTAACGCTGTCTCCACTTTGAAGCCCGGAACTTTGAAGAGATTCTGCTGGATCCAAGAGACGACCATCGAGAGCAACAAGCCTCAGGAAAGCTTGCCGCAACGACAGCTGGGCCGCCAATTTCAAATCCAAAACGCTGCCATCCACTGGAAGCGATAGCGATGCACAGCGGCCGCTGGGCAACGACACATTCAGCTGCAGTGTGTTGACCGACTCCTCAGTATCACTTCCTGACAGCACCACAACCTCCACAACATCATCGGTCAATCTGCGCCTTTTCCTTGCCATGGCGCCGTGAGTTTGGCCATTGTTCAGTCGCACAGCTAGATGTGTTTTTGGATTCGCAACAAGCCATTTACAACTTGATCTGTGAAGGAAGGATGAAGGAGAATCATGGGAAAAAAAAAGAACTACACCGAGCCTTTCGTCATCAACTAACGATATTCACTGCAGACCTTCAATGCGCCAAAGTATTTGTGAGTTTTCATGGAGCCAACCGTCTAACCTCTTGTAATTTACAAAAAGCTGCGTTAAGGAAGGCACATGTAGGAGATTCTAGGAGTTATCCTCTGGTAAATCAAGATAGCTGTGAAAAATCACCATCTTCAAAAACATGGAATGATCATCGAACTCAATGGCCCATCTGTACCAGTTCAATAGGTAAATCATCTATAAATCTGGGTAAATTATAATATTTCACTAACCTGAATTAAGGTCATTTGGGGATGATGCCCCTTACTAACCATGATTCCAGTGAGGTCGCAGTGAGGTCGTTATAATTTACCCAGATAAATCATTGCTATTTTCCATAGCAAACTATGCTTCGATGGGATGAAACTCAACGCAATCCGTGGATTTGTGTCTTCGTGTACCCGAAGGTTTATGCTGGCAAATTGGGAATGAATGTGGTAAACTGTGTAAACCCAAAAACTCATAAAAATCCCAATAATCCAATAGTGCTATGACACACATACCTTACAAATAAGGGGAAAAATATGGAAACATAAATGTATCTATAGTACAAAGCCAAGGGTTGCAACGCAACCCACAGTTTCCGATTTGGCCATCTTCACTTTCACACGTTCTGTAAGGATACAGGGAAATACCCGCCGTGAACTTCACATCATTCATTGAAGATTTTTCAAGGAAAGCGGAAGAAACTGGGACGTTACTTCTATACTTCTATACTTATACTGTATGCATTTGCTTCATATAAGGGAATCGGCTTCGCGCATGAACAGTGCAACGCTTTTAACGAGCGGACTCCGCCGATGCCCCCGGCCCAGGCCCGGCTTCGCCTCACCAAGGGTTCGGACACCTGGGGCGAGTTGTGGATCTCCCCAAATATGGTTAGGTTTTAAGCCATCGTTCGTTGATGTTCGTTGATAACTCATGATAACTCAATAAATACTCTCATAACGCTCATAAGCATGCTGTTTTAAGCCATAGCAAAGTTAGTTTATAACTCTAAACTCTAATAACCCGGGTTGATTAGGGGATAAATGGCCATTTTCCATAGTCTGGATTAATCTAATCTACTACCCTCTGGTTGGTTTCAGCCCCTCTGAAAAATATGAAAGTCAGTTGGGATCAGTTGGGATTACTATATTCCCAATCTATGGAAAGTCATAAAATTGATGTTCCAAAGCACCAACCAGTCATATTAATTGGAGTCTTAAAGCTTTGAAATCTACAGTAATTCAACCATAAAGCAACCATAACATGCACACGGGCCCCTGGGTCCCTGCCCACCTTCAGGCGGCCGTTGGTTTTGAGGCTTCGGCTCACACCTCGCACGTTTTGCAGCGGCCCCAAATGGATTGGTTCACTGAGGATCTAAGCTGCCAACAATTTAGATTTTACATGATTCAACCATGATTCAACCATGATATTGTTGGCGGGTTGGACACTGTTGCTTTGGGGGATAGTCCAATCGATACCCTCGTCTTCCTTCCTCCTAAACATGGTCATGGTCGTCGTCGTCGTCGTCGTCGTCGCCTCTGCCGTCGTCATCGTCATCGTCATCGTCATCGTCATCGTCGTCGTCGTCATCATCATCATCATCATCATCATCATCCTCATCATCATCATCATCATCATCCTCATCATCATCATCACCTACGAAGGAAACCCAAAGTTGGCAACGGCCCATAGGGACATCATGGTTCCAAGCCTATTTTCAGAGACCACCTCCTTAATTTTCCAGGAACCTATAGTATAGTATCTTGATCCCTCTCCGATCCAAGAAACCGACCAAAGTTATCATTCTTCCATGATTTTCCATCATTTTCTACGGTTTTCCATATGATTATCCCCTCATTTTCCATGATGTTCCATGGTTCTCCCCATTTTTTGTGCCAAAAAATATCAAAAAATGCACCCAACTTCCATCTTTTTCAATCTAAGGCCACGGCTCACGGATGCCTCCCAAGGCTCTGTGCCCTTGGTGCCCATGGTGCCCATGGTGCCCGTCGCATCGACGGCGACTTCCGCATCATCGGGATCCGAGTCGGGCGAGTCCGGTGGCGGAGCACCGGGGAAGAAGCTGGGTGCCTCCAGAGGTCTTCAAGTTCCATGGGCAAATTGGAGCTTTTCTCATGGATCTATGGAAAAAATATGGAAAAATGGGAGAAAATCCTCATGAAAATCATGTTCTCATCCCAAGTTCTTTCACTTTTCCATGTGATTCAACCATCAAAAATTATGGGAAAATGATGGAAAAGTGGAAGTCATCCTCACAAAAAAAGGTGGTGCTCCTCCATAAGTTAGTACGCAAACATTTTTCCCCATCAAACTATGGACTCATCTGCCTAAACCCAACAGTTCATCTGTTAACCCAGGGTATAAGCAAGTTGTGGTTCCAAATTGGGACCATTTTCCCGCAATATCAGGAGATCGCACAGGGCTGATCGACTCGTTTTGCAGGAAGCTGAAATTGGGCTTAATGTGGTTTTAACCCTGGCTGCCACAAACCTACCATGACTGGGGATGGTTGAAATCCCACCCACAAAGCTATGGTGATATCATGTCTTCATCAACATTTACCAACAACGAACTGAAGCCGTTTGGGAGTCCGGGAAACCCGGTCTCCCAGTGCAGGACACGGAAACTTCATCTTTCGGCCATATTTCATCATGCTCTGCTTGGGAGTAGATATGCGGCATAGCTATGGTATATATGGCTGGTTCAATCCCCAGTAATTTCATTGTCCCCAATATTCCCCAGCTATTTTGAGCTAGTTTTCAAACGTTCGTCCTCATTCATGAAATCCCACGAACTATTCCCCAACCAGAAAGTGGGCTTCGAGAAGCTTTCAAAGATCCATTTTTGAGGGGTTCCAACATTTGTTGGAAGCTTTCAATGGATTCGTTTCATGGAATGTTTTTTTCTGTACTCATGTTTTTTTGTACCTCCAATTTTTTCGGTGTGTCCTACGGATTCCGGGAACCTTGTAAAAATACCAACACTACATGTTCGCGACAAAAATAACCTGCCCCAAGCAGTTTGGGCAATGAGAATTCCCAAACTCCAAATCATCCCCAAACCTTGTTCTATTGAAATTGTCCCTCCAGTAACATAGACCCTGGCAGATATATCGGGGCTATACTACCGATGAGTTTCCACTAAAAAGGGCCACAGCGCCTCAGTCTCCGGTGCGATGACCTCCTTCTGCACAGGTGCTGGAATGGAGCCTGGTGGAGGGCGTTTATACCATGGGTTTATGGTTTTATGTCATGGGGAATGGGATATCATAACCCAGATGCTCCATGTATGGAATATTTACCAACATTGGGGTGATTTTTAGGGCAAATGTTGGTAAATATTCCATACATGGAGCATCTGGGTAAGGGTTTCAGCCAAGCGAAATTGGAATATGATGGGAATGTCGGGAAGGATGTCTTTGGATGGAACAACATGGAAAATCGGGCGAAAATATTTGGGGCCACCAGCATCGGATAGATCCGAGGATTCTGTAAAGAAATGATTTGGTGTCTTCCTCAATGTTTTTTTGACCTTGGTTGCCTGCGAGGAGCATTGGCTCATTGGCTCTCAGTCGGTGTTCTAAAATTCAATTCAAGGACCGGCCACGAAGGGTCGCGGAAGGCTGGAAGAGTGTATGTACCTCCAGGCTCTTTTTTAAAATGTTCAGAAAAATAGAGATTAAAAAAACACACCAAAGACAAAGCAGCAAGGAGTGCTTCACTGCATCTGGGTGAATGGCTTAGTAATCTGTAATGCTGGGTTCCTAATGTCGTAATGGCTTAATAACTGGTGATTTCAAATAAACTAACTGGAATACTGGCGATTAATAGGGATTGAGATTTAGCCCACGTCTGGCTCATGGCTAACAATGGGATTTACGGTGAATATGCATAAATTATCATAAATTCAGATCTATAGTGTTCCATCCAATAGTGCAATTGCCATAAACACTATTCATCTTCTCAGTTCTCAATCATGTTTTTTGTGGGCAAATGCCTACCCAACGTTCCGGCAAACTCGTATGAAATCTCCGTTTGGGTTTGCCTCGAAATATACGGTACTGCCCTAAATAAGAGTCATTTGGTGGATGTAACCGACCCGAATATCACATCAAGTTGATCAATGATGTCACCATGAAATCACCATAAATCACCCATAAAGTCCCCAAGAAAAATACGAACATTGCCAGAAATCGCCACTTGTCTGTAGCTTCCTACACGCATCAAAATCTCACCAGCCCAACCGCCTGCATCTCTCGACTTGATCTTAGCACGTTTTTCCAGGATCTGTGGTTTCAATCACCCCCCTGAAAAACATACGACTGTCATTAGGGATCATTATCTCAAAAGGTTGAAGAAGGTAAAAACTAAAAGACATAAGCCCATCTCATTTCTGTGGTCAGATTTTCTTAGAGGCTCCCAAGAGATTCAGAGATGGAATCACCCCAGGTGAAATCTGGACGAAATTCTGGAGCATTTGCAGATGCGAAATTTGGGACTCCCCCAATGACCCACCTCGGATTATCTCCATTTTCCCCATATTCAATGGGAATTTCAGGATCCTAAAATGGAGGTACCGATTCCATAGAAAAAAGGCCTCTTTTTCGGGCCTATGTAAGTGAATATCACCACAAAATATGGCCAGAAATATGGTACGAACGTACCTCCATTTTAGGATCCTGGTATATTCCCATTGACATATGGACATTTAGGGGTACCATGATCCACTGAAAGCAGTACCTGTAGTGGCTGCATGGCTCGCCAATCATTGTACATCCCCCCTATAGTTAGTGTTGATTACTATGGCCAACAGATAAAGATCATCCATTTATATACAAGTCATGTCTGATTCCGGAATCTATCAAGTCTATCCCTTAAAAAAATTAGAGGTGCCTCTAAATCCAGTGGCTAATTATCAAATTATCAAATTTTCCCTGAAAAATGACCATTTCATGGGTATAGCATAGCCCATTTTCAGACACAGCCAAATATCATGTCATCAAGTCCATTATATAATCACCACAACTCATCACACAGTCCCCATAAAGACCCCATAAAGTCCCCATAAATCACAACAAATCACCATAATTCACCCGTAAATCACCCGTAACCCACAACAAATCACCATAATTCACCCATAAATCACCATAAATCACAATAAATCACCATAAATCACTATAAAATCACCATAAATCACTATAAAATCACCATAAATCATCATAAATCCCTATAAATTCACTATAAAATCACCATAAATCATCATAAATCCCTATAAATTCACTATAAAATCTGGTGATTTATGGTGGATCAAATGGTGGATCACTCGGAATCACTCGTCCAAATTCCTCATCGCCAGCGAGGCACGAGGTTTCCCAGTTTCTTCTGCAAGGACTTGCCCAGCTCCAAGCGGATCTGCAAACTTCCCATGATGTCGTGAAATATTCAGAATGATACATATTATATATATATAAGTATAAATATAAATATATGTAATTATATGATAGATATAGATCTATGGTGAGAATTTCCCTGCATTTTAAGGATTGAGAACTATGATATTATATATGCACATACCATGTTTCCATCTACTTCAAGATGATAATTTGCTCCTTTACGGGACGATCCGTTGGTTTTTTATCCTGTTGCATCAGGTCACCCCAGAAGACCACGACAACGGGGCCACAAGGAGAACACCTCTTTCAGGATGTGCTTCGGAATTGCTTTGGCCTGCGAGTTTACGAACATGTTGTGGTCAGCAGTGGCAGCATCATGTTAAGAGGAAAAAATATAGTCACGGCCAAAATCAAGATCATGAAACAAACATCATAAAATCATCAACATCAGCATCATCATCATCATCATCAACAACAACAACCTCATCATCATCATCATCATCAAAATCAAGATCAAAAACATCATGTTTCTCAAATCCAGGAACACATCTGTGGCTTTTCCTCCAGAGTGAACCACGGCCCCTCGCCTCTTGAACACCTCTGACCTCAGAGATGCCAGCGTTGGCGATGTCAGGTAGATAGATTGGAAGAGATACGAAAAGATTAGGTTGGATTACATCAGATCAGATTAGATTAGATTATGTAGATAGAGATATATATCATCACACAAATGTAGGAGAATTTAAGTTCTTTGCCATATATACATATACATATATATATATACATATATATATATATACATAGATATATATATATATCATATACGCATATATGCATGCATATATATATACATATTCTATAACACAAATGAATGGAATGGGATTCTCATTTGGAAACCACTTGGAGCTTCATCTTTCCAAGGGTTGGACGGTGGATGTCCCTCAACAGGGGAGCAACTGCCAATCACATGAGTCAAACTTTGGCACCAAATGAGGATATTCTGGGATATCATCTAGGTAAATCAACGGTAAATCATACATGATTTAATTCTTATCAATATAATCTGGGTAAATTATGATATTTCACGAACCTGAAATCCGGCTATGTTGGGATCAGTCCCTTAATAACTGTTACAGTGAGGTCACTTTTATTGACCCAGATATGTGCCAAAATCCTCTGATCAACTCATCAACTAATGGAGCTCCCTGGGTCCAGAAATGAATCAGTTGTAGCCACTGTTGTTTCAATGGAAAGGGCACACCCCAAAAGTATCCAAATGTTACAATAAGAAGCCCCTGATAGCGGTTGATGAAGTTGATGGGGATCATTTTCTTCACTATCCCTATCAGTATGTGAGTGAAAATCCACCTTGTACCGAGCGTTTTCTATGCTGATCGCATGTTTCACAACTTCTACCCACCATTTTCCCAACTCAGACACTCTGGTAATTTACCAGTTTGCCACCCAAAATTACCCATTTCTAGATGATTTACGCATCATGTCCACCACGCGATTTTCAATGGCAAACTGCTACCAGAGGAGATACACCAATCAAAAAATCCCATGTTTTTTCGGTTGCTGAAATCCCCATTCATTTCCCATTATCCCCAGCGTTGGGAATTGTTCCACTTATCCCCATAACATATCCCATTTCAAAATACTGGGAATGAGTTAGATCCATTCGAATTACCAACTATTTTGAAATATATCATATACTATCATATACCATCACATACCATCATATACCATCATATACCATCATATACCATCACATACCATCACATACCATCATATACCCATCTTGGAAATGATATAATAAAGCATTAGATACACATTTTATCCCGATGAAATCCGCTACATTGAGCCTACCCCTTCTGACGTCTGCTCGGCGCCGGACAAAGTGCACGCAGCAGTCGGGAGTTGCAGAGACGACCTAAGGAGTTGCCCAAATGGGTGACCGAACAGTGGGGAAAAAAACTGTTTGAGTGGTTTTTTATAGGAAAAATATGGAAAAATCATCTACAAATAAGGACTTAGCATGACTTAACTATGTTTAAATATGGCAAATCCACCAGCTAAATGACACTTCATAGCTGGGGACATCATCCAACAAAATAGGGAGGTGTTCGTTTGATCACCGTTGCGGCTTTGCCAAGGGACGGAGAAGGGCTCAGAGACACCGCAGAGAGGAAAGAAACTCAAGGAACAGTACCTGGAGCATCACCAAAGGTGATCCAAAATCAATGGAGACTTTGGGGGGATTTTCCCAGATGTGTCTAGAATATCTTTGATACCCTCTGGTAAACTAACATAACTATTCAAAATGGCCATTTATAGTGGATTTACCCATAAAAAATGGTGATTTTCCGTTGTTACGTTAGTTTACCAGAGGGTACTTGTTGCAGTATTGATCCTTTTTGCAAAAAAACTGCGGCAAAAAACGATCCATCGCCTCATGAATCCGCAACAAGACCTATGGTGCATAGACAACGACTGGCAGCCATACCACCAGCACCACGGATGCTTCTTTGACTTGCGGCACAAGTCTCCGGGCTTCAAAACCGCACAGGTTTCTTGGCTTTCGTCCCAGTTCCTGTGAACGACAGGAAAACCTGCCTTTGTTGGGGGATGATTTATGGCTCCCCAAAAAACAACCGCCTGGGAACAACCAAAGGCCGACATGACAATCCACAGTGGAAGATGGTCGAAGATGGCCTTGTCGATGGCCGTGTCGATCGACACCAATTTTATCTGTCTTGGTAGTAATCTATTCTTGGTATGTATCGAGATTCATTGATAATCTGATATCTATGGTTTGTTGGTAAATCCACTATTGACTGGTTTGTTTCACTCCCCAGTCACATGAAGCAGAAACATCCCATTGTTGTTGGTTTAAATCGTTATTTTTCTTTGGATTTGCTTGAACACTAACAAAACTGGGATGAACAATTCCAATCTTGTTTTGCTAGGTTTTAAGCCCTAAAAACAGCAGAAAATCTCCCAATTTCCCTTGCAAACATCCATCAAAATCCCCTTTTTTTCATGGGTTCATCGCAGCTTTCCATGGCGAATTTGCTCATCACCATCTCTCTATGGCTCCATCCCCTCCTCGTATCCGGTTCCGAGATCAACTGCGATGAGGGCGGTCGCGAGATGGGACCTGCGGGTTCTGGAAAATGTTCTGGAAAAATTGGGTCATTTTGGAAGTCACCAATTTTTTTTGCGTCATTTTTGAAGAGCAAAAAAATTGGATGACCAATTTTTTTGGAAATCATCATGACCATTGTTGTTTGGAAATCATCATCAAAAATGATCATTGTTTGGATAAATTGCTGACTTCCAAACAACAAAACAATGGTCATTTTTGATGATGATTTCACCGGAACTCAGCGATTTGAAACGAGGGACAAATGATTCAAATGATGGTTAGCCAACCCAAAAAACCTAGGAAATTGGAGCAGTTTATGTTCAATCAAGCCCATTTAATGTGGATATAATGGCGGATATAAAGCAGGGTCATGTGACCATTGATGGGCATTTCACTAACCTATTGGCGGTGGAAAATCCACCTTGCGGACCTTGGTAAAGCCGTGAAGCGTTAGAGACTTACATCCAAAAATATCCCAAATGTATGGGAAAATCAACTCACATCCAAGCAAAATCCTAGTGATACAATCCCGCGTGGTTTGTTAAAGCCATCGGATTTTTTGTTTTGCATAAAAGCCGCTTGAAATGTTTGCCTAGGCATGCCTACACCATTTCCGGGCCAGCTGGCCAAATGTGTATAGATATGAACACATTATAAATATACATATATACATATATTGAATATATTTAGCTGGAATTTCTCTGAACTAAATATGGGCATTTCAATAGGAAAATCATTCCAAGAGCCCCTTTCCATTCAGTTCGATGATTTCACCATTGAAATACCAACTTCTTAGAACTCTAAATGTTACCTTCTAGTAGTCAAATCTGGTAATGGACAATCCCAATTATAGATACCCTCTGGTAAATTAACATAGCTATTGAAAATGGTGATTTATAGTGGATTTTCCCATTAAAAATGGTGATTTTCAATAGCTATGTTAGTTTACCAGAGGGTAAGATGTTTTCCTATTCAAACACACGAACCTTATCATTTAGTTCGGGTTTTCCCAGCTAGCCATGTCTGATGTTCCTGTATGTCCCATGAATTTCCTACATTTTCCCATGATTTTCCACTTTTTCCCATGATTTTCCCATGGTTTTCCCATATTTTCCCATTTTTTCCCATGACTTTCCAATGATTCCCCCATTTTGCCCTGCGATGCTCCCATGATTTTCCCACGGCGCACCGGTGCTCACGTCCCGTGACAGCCATTCCCTGCTCGGTCGGTCGCTCCACAAATCCTCTCCGATGTAGTCCGGGCTGCCACGCCTGGCGTTGATCATTAGCATCTGGTGAAATGACTAACAGTTCGCCATGGAAAATCACCATTTTAATAGGTAAACCATCTATTTCTATGGGCCATTATTGATTGAGGATCATTATTAATAGCACTATTATCATTATTAATATCACTATTATAATGATTAATAATAAGGATATAATCATTATTGATAATGATATTGATAGTGATATTGGTAATATAATGATAGTGATTATTGATAATGATATCGTGATAATGATATTGATTATTGATTATTGATAGTGATTATTACTAATAGTTTATCTATGCTAATATAATGATGAGCTATAATATACAATCATCACTAATTATATTATATTGATAATAATAATTGATTAGATAGTGATAATTGATAATATAATGATAGTGAGTATTGATAATGATATCATGATAATGATATTGATATTGATTATTGATAGTGATTATGACTAATAGTTTATGACTATTATAAAATCATCATTGATAATATTAATGAGGGACTATAATATAATTATAAATCATAAATCCGTAATGATATAACAATAAGGATAGTCATTATTGATAATATAGTGATAAATGATTATAAGAATATATTCTTTTATAATCCTTATATATGATAGATATGTTAATATATGACTGTATCAATACGGTAATGATTATAATAATAGATATTGTTATATAGTCATCATCAATGATAATAGTCATTTGATAATAATAACTAATATTTAATATATATATATATATACAATAATATTGATAATCATTTGATAATAACAAGGATGACCATATAATATCTATCATTATTATCAATCCATCATAGATAAGGATTATTATCAGGTCCATGATAATAAGAATTGTCATTATTATGGATTATCATTTCAATATTGTGGATTGTCGTTATAAGAAATCAATAATAGGATTACTATAGCATATTGTGATAGTAAGGATGGGCCCCCGTTCGACAGCGTTGAGTTGCCTTATAAGTGGCTAAATTCTATGGTTTATAGTACTGTAGATATAACTATAGATAACTATAGTTAATGGGGTTTAGAAACCAACTTATCACTGGGCACCATCCTGTAGATGATAACAGGATTACTATAGCATAGTGTGATTCATAATGATAGTAATTAGTAATAAGGGTTATCATAGATCACTGATCATATTATCAATAGACTAAGTACTATTATTTCACACTGAGTACTAAGTACTATAATCAGTACTAAGTACTAAGTACTATAATAGTACTATAATCAGTACTATAATCAGTACTATAATCATATTATTTCACACTAAGTACTATATTGTGATTATCATAGATCATTATCATATTATGGTACTATCATAACAGCATCTGATCCGAAAAGTTCGGCAATATAGCAGGCTCATTCTCCTAACGAACCGTCGATCTCCAGGGTTCGGGAGAAAGTGAGGTCGTTATAATTGACCCAGATAACATAGGATTATCATTTTTATGGATTATCATTATTATAATATTAGTGGAGTATCATTATAAGAAATGAATAATAGGATTACTATACAATAGCTTATTATGATAGTAATAAGGATTATGTTCATTATGATATTATGGTACTACCATAATACCCTTGGATTATAAAATCCTGATGTTTATTACTATCAGAATAAGGATTATCATTAGCATAGTTCATTATCAAATCGACTGGATTATCAATAATATATAATAGCCATTGACTTAGGATTATAACATCACCGGTAACAGGATTAGCCATACTGTAATAATGTCAATGATCAATCGTCTCAATAAGGATTCATTTGATAAAGATAATAACAATGATAATGATACTGGTCAATATGATTGATAATGTTTGCTGGATAGTCCTATAATGATAATCATCTATAATGACTCATAATGATAACCATCTATAGAAATGAGATGAAATGATGTTTATACCAATAATGCGTTATAAGTTCTATCGTTTATTTGATAATGATCATCCTTATTTATCATTTGAAAACGATAGAAATGATAAATCATCGCCTAATCATCGCCTCTTAGGAGGGTAACGCCTCATGACAATATGGAATGATGGCTATTGGATGGAATATGATGGTTCTGTTATATGTCATATTATCATTTTTTATCCAATGATAATATGGTTATTTTCTGTTCTATGGAATATGATGTTTCTGGAATGTGATCATCATTATCATTGTTACTATTGTCTAAAAATGATCATCGTCACTTGAGGTGCTACAATAGGTACTCAATATCATCTATATGTAATTTACATGTGTATATGGGCATTGAAGAATGGAGTGTAAATCAGCCAGCGTCAATCATAATTGTCATCTATTAATGATGACAAATAACAATGGAATGACAATAATAGTAATGGAATAATTCATCATCATCATCATCATCATCATCGAATTCAAGGAACTGCAAAATTTTGGGACAATGTTACCAACAATCTCAAAGTAACAAAGGCGAAAACAAATAAATAAATAGATGCTGAACCATTTACACCATTTGGTACGTGAACTATTCTCAAAATAGATGTCTAGATATCTATATGGGTAGTTCTATTCATCTATATACATAGATATGTTAACCATTTCAAAATAGTTCTATATTTCTGAACTGTACTTCTATAGTAGCCATGTTTCTATTCCTGTTAAGTAACATGGGGTTCATCTCCCCATTTCGGCTGATGCAACGTTCCCCACACCACAGGCATCGCGTGTTTTGCCTGGCTGCTTGGATGGATTGCACCTCAGCAAGGTTTGAGAACTTGGATAACTTGGAGATAGCTTGGATAATATGGATGACAACCTTTCTCAAAACCAATTTGGATAGAATAATGTGGAAGATACCAAGGTTTGATTCAGATTCTATGGGGTATGAATGGAGATGAGCGGTACATCATATTAGATAATCACATCCCTCCGTGATGTTGAGTACCCCACCGGGCCCAAACATGACTAGATTCAATACTCAATCAGGGTTTCGTGGCATATAACTCAAGGTACGCCATAAAGTGGGAGACTCGCAATTCATCAAAGAGGTCTCCAAAGACGATTAAATTCAATATATAATGACATATATATATTTATATATATATATTGATCATGTCAATTTCAAAGACTCAAGATCGAGGGACGATAACTTGCTGCTTTTCAAAGAGGTGTGAGGTGTAAACCGTAAATGTCCTAATTTTTCACATCACAAAAAAATATTGGGGATACCCTCTGGTAAACTAACATAACTATGGAAAATCACCATTTTTAATGGGAAAATCCACTATAAATTGCCATTTTCAATAGCTACGTTAAATTACCAGAGGATATGATCTCCAACAGATACGGCTGTTTTAGTGATGTCCCTGGGCTCCCTACATATCTCATCAGCACCTGGGCCACTGGGTGATCTGGGTGGTTTTGTGGGCTAAAAAGCCATGGCTGCCATCAACATCCCATCTGGGATGGTTGAAAACATTGGAGATGCCAGAAATCGGTGGTTTACCATAATAAATCTATTTGGGGAGATATAAAATTACCATTATAAATAGTTTATAAATCTATTTCTGGTCACTTATGGTGATTTTTGGGATGGTTTATGAACTACAGTATTTCGTGTGAATCCCACATTGATGTCGTCCATTTCTGTAGCATGTCATGTCTTCATGGCACTGAAATTTCACGGGAAGAAAATTGGGTTCCCCTCGGATAGACCGACGGGCGTCCATTCTGGGCTTCCAAGTGGTTTTTCAGTTGAAATAGCTCCAAGACTGGTATTGATACTTGAGAGGGGGAACACGAAAGGTAGGTAAGCAAGAAAGGAACCGAAGAAAAAATGAAGGGGAGAGGGGAGGGAAAAATACATAAAGTGGAGTCTGGTAAAAGCGACGCGGCCATTTTCTTTCCAAAAATATGAAGGGGAGTCTGGTAAAAGCGACTGAAAGGCTTCGGCGATGTGGTTGGGGTTGGTGGTGGTTGTGGTGTTGGTGGTGTTGGTGGTGCTGGTGGTGTTGGTGTTGTTGGTGTTGTTGGTATTGGTGTTGTTGGTGTTGTTGGTGGTGGTAGTGTTTCTGGTGTTGTTAGTGTTGTTAGTGTTGTTGGTGTGGTTGGGTTTGTTGGTGGTGTTGGTGTTGTTGGTCGTGTTGTTGGTGTTGGTATTGTTCGTGTTCGTGTTGTTGTTGTTGTGTTGCTGTTGCTGTTGTTGCTGCTGCTGTTGATGGTGTTGTTGTTGTTGTTGTTGTTGTTGTTGTTGTTGTGTTGTTGTGTGTTGTTGTGTGTTGTTGTGTGTTGTTGTGTGTTGTTGTGTGTTGTTGTGTGTTGTTGTGTGTTGTTGTTGTGTGTTGTTGTGTGTTGTTGTGTGTTGTTGTGTGTTGTTGTGTGTTGTTGTGTGTTGTTGTGTGTTGTTGTGTGTGTTGTTGTTGTGTGTTGTTGTGTGTTGTTGTGTGTTGTTGTGTGTTGTTGTGTGTTGTTGTGTGTTGTTGTGTGTTGTTGTGTGTTGTTGTGTGTTGTTGTGTGTTGTTGTGTGTTGTTGTGTGTTGTTGTGTGTTGTTGTGTGTTGTTGTGTGTTGTTGTGTGTTGTTGTGTGTTGTTGTGTGTTGTTGTGTGTTGTTGTGTGTTGTTGTTGTTGTGTTGTTGTGTGTTGTTGTGTGTTGTTGTGTGTTGTTGTGTGTTGTTGTGTGTTGTTGTGTGTTGTTGTGTGTTGTTGTGTGTTGTTGTGTGTTGTTGTGTGTTGTTGTGTGTTGTGTTGTGTTGTGTGTTGTTGTGTGTTGTTGTGTGTGGTGTTGTGGTGTGTTGTTGTGTGTTGTTGTTTGTTGTGTGTTGTTGTTGTTGTTGTGTGTTGTTGTGTGTTGTTGTGTGTTGTTGTGTGTTGTGTGTGTTGTTGTGTGTGTGTTGTGTGTGTGTTGTTGTGTGTGGTTGTGTGTGGTTGTGTGTGTGTTGTTGTGTGTTGTTGTGTGTTGTTGTGTGTGTTGTGTGTGTTGTGTGTGTTGTGTGTGTGTTGTGTGTTTTGTGTGTTGTGTGTTGTGCGTTGTGCGTTGTGCGTTGTGCATTGTGCGTTGTGCGTTGTGCATTGTGCATTGTGCGTTGTGTGTTGGTGTTGTTGTTGTTGTTGTTGTTGTCGTCGTTGTTGTTGTTGCTGTTGCTGTTGGTGTTGTTGTTGTTGGTGTTGGTGTTGGTGTTACCCCTGCAGCGTTTTTGCTCGGTTCCGTAGTGGCCGAAAATCGTCAAATCGGTGGTGTTTTCGCGTGTTTTTGCAACTCTCGGAGCAAAAAACACCGTAAATACCGATGTTTTTGGCGGGTCGGAAGCCCAAAACCACAGTATTTACGATGTTTTTGCCTCTGGTAGTAAAAAGCACGGTATTTACAGTGTTTTTTGGCCAGCACCTAGCAAAAACACTGGTATTTACGGAGGTTTCACCATGTAGCAAAATGTGGTTTCTTGATCCGAAAAGAACAAAAATACTGTAAATTACAGTATTTTGAGTCTGCTCTTAGGGTGCGTGGGAGGTGTGGAGGGGGGGGGGAGGGGGGGGGGAGGGGAAGAGATGGACTGTTAGGAACTATGCGACAAAAGGCCTTTAACAGAAATGATCTGGAGAGAGAGAAGAAACATTCATCCTCAGGTTATAGCTCATCTTCAATCATAACTTGCTGCTACGCTTTGGCTCTTCACTTGTACTTAAGCACACACTTGCTTCTCTGGATAAAGCTTTTGCTTCCGAGATCGCAGTAAGGCAAGATCACATCTTGACGCAAGGTTTTCCTCAACGCTACAAAACATCATTTAAATCGAAAACCCTGTTTCAACTTCAACTTGAACACAAACTGCAGCTGGCTTCTACGGCATAAACTTTTCCCCCCACATTTCCCCAAACGCTTCTCTGCGCACTATAGACTTCCATTTGCATTTGCACAAGCACTGAGTTTGTTAATGTGAATTTACTTCGAAGCCTTAAATCAAAGTTCGAACCTATCTGATTTGAAGTTCGACCATGTTTAACGTCAATTAGCGTTTCAGGCAATCAAGGTTTCAATGTACCAAAGCAGAAACAAAGGAGATGATGTCGGAGATGATGTCGGAGATGTTGATGATGATGTGGGTGATGTAGGTGGTGTCATTTGTGGATGGTGTCATTTGTGGATGCGGATCATGATGATGATCATAATCTTGACTCATGATGACGATGATGGCAAATTGTGATGTTGTTGTTGATGATGATGATGATGATGCAGATGAAGATGAAGATAATGATGATGATAATGATGATGATGGCGGTGATGATCATGATGATCATGATGATGATGGCAGTGATGATGATGATGATGATGATGATGATGATGATGCAGATGAAGATGAAGATAATGATGATGATAATGATGATGATGGTGATGATGATCATGATGATCATGATGATGATGGCAGTGATGATGATGATGATGATGATGGCAGTGATGATGATGATGATGATGATGATGATGATGATGACAGGGATGATGATGATGATGGTGATGGTGATGATGAAGATGATGATGATGATGATGAGATGATATGAGATGATATGATATGATATGAAATGATATGATATGATATGAAATGATATGATGATGATGATGATGATGATGATGATGATGATGATGATGATGATGATGATGCTGTACCCCGCCAACCCCGCGAACCCCACCAACCC